>JAJPUD010008721.1:0-16093 GCA_023553655.1 Myrmecobius fasciatus
TGTACGGACGACGCTCTTCCGATCTTCGTCGTCCGTACATCGGAGCAACATGGCGCCGGGCAGCGGGGGCGGGGGCCTGGGCCCGGGCCCGGCGGGAGGACGGGCCCGAGGGCGCCTCCTCCTGGCGGCGCTAGGGTTGCTGCTGTGGGTCCGGGGTACCTGGGGCCAGGACCAGTCCAAAATCTTTGGCATGAGGCTGGATTCCTGCAACAGTTCGTGCGGGATCAATCCAGAAGGCATCCTCTACATCACTGAGGGCAGCATGGTGAGGCTGAAAGTATATGGCCTCAACTTGGACGACTATTCCCTTGGCCACATCACCTTCACTGAGCTGGAGACCCTGCAGGACGTCCACGAAACCAACGTCTGCATCGGGATCTCTAGGGACCTGTTGATCCACAAAATTATCAACGTGAGCACAGACAACTCGAACATGTTGCTGCTCATGGAAAGCAAGTACCTAAGGAGGAGTGAGAGCGCGAGGCTTTATGGCCTGTGTACCTGGGGTTCGGGGCAGTGGCTAAGGTGGCCGGGCACGGACACCTTGCTCTTCCTCATGGAGAGCGAGAAAAGGTTCCTGCCCCTCTGGCTGAACATTTTGCTTCTATTGGGGCTGCTGGTGCTCTCTGGAATCTTCTCAGGCCTCAATCTAGGTCTCATGGCCTTGGATCCCATGGAGCTAAGGATAGTACAGAATTGTGGCAAGGAGAAAGAGAAAAGGTATGCCCGAAAGATTGAGCCCATTCGAAGCAAGGGCAACTATCTTCTCTGTTCCTTGCTCCTAGGCAATGTGCTGGTCAACACCTCTCTCACAATCCTTCTGGATGACCTAGTTGGATCGGGAGTGATGGCAGTGGCTTCTTCCACTATTGGCATTGTCATTTTTGGGGAGATTGTGCCCCAGGCACTTTGTTCCCGCCATGGCCTGGCTGTGGGGGCCAACACACTCAATGTCACTAAATTGTTTATGGTACTCACTTTCCCCTTAAGTTATCCCATCAGCAAGGTTTTGGATTATGTTCTTGGTCAAGAGATTGGTACAGTCTATGACAGGGAAAGGCTGATGGAGATGCTAAAGGTGACCGAGCCGTACAATGATCTGGTGAAGGAGGAGCTCAATATGATCCAGGGTGCCCTGGAACTAAGGACCAAAACGGTGGAGGATGTCATGACCCAGCTCCATGACTGTTTCATGATCAGAAATGATGCTATCCTGGACTTTAACACTATGTCAGAGATTATGGAAAGTGGGTACACACGCATCCCAGTGTATGAGGAGGAGCACTCCAATATTGTAGATATCCTCTATGTCAAGGATCTGGCCTTTGTGGACCCAGATGACTGCACTCCTCTGAAAACTATCACTCGTTTCTATAACCATCCAGTTCATTTTGTCTTCCACGACACCAAACTGGACGCCATGCTAGAGGAGTTCAAGAAGGGTAAGCCCTAGTGGTCTATTAAGTTTATTTGTGGGATTTTGTTATGCCTGTGGTGACGGATTCTGTTTGTATATAGTCTGTGCTCTCTCTTCTCCATCACTCCTCTTACTGGAGAGACTGCCAATGGGATGAACAAAAAAAAAACCATTTAGGAGAATCTTCCCCTTGTTTCATTACTTCAGGTGGTAGTCTGGGGAGGGTTCCAAACAACATTTTGAAGGCTTTAAAAATTCAATGGAATGCAGGCAGATTATTCAGTGTTTGGAATAGTAGTGTCATAACTTTCTAGGCCACAGACATCAGCCTTTCTTCATTGGTCTTTTAGACATATTTAATGGGACTTCTCTTGCTCTGTACTTTTCCGACTCATCAGTTCTTGGCTACCTCTCAAGAGACTGACTAGAAAGGCAGCAGGAGAGTTTTACTCACCAGTCCCAAACTCAATGTATACACATCTCCTTTCTTCCATCAAAGCTCTCATCCTAGCTACACTGTCAAGAGTCATTTATGTACTAGAACATATCTTAGAGTTTTATCATCAAGGAGGTTGAAAGGGAAGGAAACATATTTTTGGAGGAGATGAAAACAAAATTTTCACCTGAACTAGGCAGGATTTTTCTGAGGTTCTTTTTGCAAACCACAATTGTCTGTCATTCCAGGTCTTATTCCTGATAGTTAATGACACCTCCTTTTGGACTTAATCCCTTTTTGGCCAAGGTTACCTTAGAGAGATTGAATTGTACCCACTATCCTTGGAATGACTTCTGAACCTTAGTTTGGGACTGGGAGGGAGGTGGAACCCAGTAAGTTATTTCTGGAACATGGAGTGGAGTCAAGTTGGGGAACTGACTGGATTGTTGCTGTCCGGCTAAAAAGGGGACTAGCAGGAGCTGAAAATGACAGGGAAATACACTTGGCTCTCGGCATTTGGAGTGTTTGGGTAGTTCTCAGGAGTATTTTGTTATTTTTTTAAAGAATAAATAACCCCTACTGTCCCAACTGTGATTTCTTACAGATTTGACTCTAAACTGGTTAAGTGATTTTTTTTCTCCCTGAGGTTAGTCAGCAAGCTTTTATTAAGTGAGTACTGTTTACCAAGGACCTTCAGAAGGTCCGAGGATTCAAAAATAAGACAAAACAGTCCCCACCTTCTAGGAACTTAACACTCTAAATAAAGGAGACCATGTAAATAATAATGGCCAATGTCTCCCAACTGCACTGGGGGGGGGGGGGGTAAGGGGGGGGTGGGAGAAATAGCCAAGAAAAAGTTGAGTGGCGAGGGAGATAAAATGTTTTGATTTTTTTTCCCCAGAAACAGCAAGGAGACTAGTAACACTGGATCTTAAAGTATATGGAGAAGATGGAAGTATAAGAAGACTAGAAAGGGACCAGATTATGAAGAGCTTTTTAAAAGTCAGGATACATCAAATCCTTCCTGATTCCGAGGATGTTTTTATATAGTTATTTAGATTAAATTCATATATTGGGATAGAGGTTTCATAGTACTGTTGAAAAAAGCATTGGATTTGGAGTCAGGACCTGATTTTAAATTCTGATTCAGCCACTGACTGTGACTTGACAATCCTCTTCATATCCATGAACTTTTACAAAATGAGAAAGTTAGATTAGGTGAAGGATGAGCAAGCTTTTTTGTATGGCCTGGGAACCATTTTTACACTTTGAAATAAAGTTCCAATTAAAGTTATTGCATTTAAAATATAAAAACTATTCTCAGCCACAGAGGTCTTCAAGACCTCTCTGTAGTTTGCCAACTCCTGGACTATAAGATCTCTGGATTTATTATTTGTGATTTATAATATAGGTTTGGCAATTTAAAAGATGAGGAACTAAGGAGTAACTGGCTAGGACCCACCCACTGTAAAATGGGACCTTGTCTTCCTGGAGTACTTCTCAGGGGAAGTAGAAGCCTGGGAGTAAAATTCATCAGAAAGAAACCAGAGCATACTCTGGTGTCTTCAGTTCACCGATAGCCTGAAGAGAAACTTTTAGAGGGGTACACAAGCTTGATAAATCAATCTTGCTCTGGTATATAAGAATTTATAATTGACCTAGAATAGTTTTATATAGATGAAATGACTAGAGATCAACAGACTCCCCTGGTGTCCTACAGCTAATTTGTAACAGAATCTGGATTAGAACCCAGAATTTCTATAGTTCAGTCTTATTACAGTTATATCACTTGTCAGGCAACAAACAAGTTAACTTTTTTTTTTTTTTTTTTTGCTTTTTGCTGAGGCAATTGAGGTTAAGTGACTTGCCCAGGGTCACACAGCTAGGGAATGTTAAGTGTCTGAGGTCAAATTTGAACTCAGGTCTTCCTGACCTCAGGGCTGGTGCTCTATCCACTGCGCCACCTAGCTGCCCCCTGGGTTTTTTTTTTTTTTTCAAGTTAACTTTTTGTAATAATAACCTGCTTACTTCAGACCCAAGCAAATGTCATGTCAGGTCAATGACCTTAAAAATTTTATGGTTATGCGTGGATTTCTTGCTTTTTCTTCTGATTTAACTTATTTTTCAAACTGGACCTATGATCTCATTAGTGTATCAACTCTGTTAGGATTTCCTCTGGATCTTATAGTCTTAAAGAGCTGCTTGTCCATATAGCCCTTATATATCAGAGCAAAAACCTTAGCCCACAGTTTCCTTACTCTGAGGCCAGTTTTCTAACCCACTGTCTCCCAACAACCTTGCAGGATTTGACTTTACCAAAAACATTTTCCAGAAAGTGAGTCAATGTTCTTTTCCCCATGTCTAAATTCATTATTACCTGTAAAATATCCAGGGACCAACTAGAGTCATTCACAAAACATCCTTTCCCCCTTTTTACATTCTAGATAAAGATTTAACCGGATTAGATTGGTCCTTGTCAAGTTTTCCCAGGTCCCTGGATTCAGAGGGACTGAATTTGAATACTTAACTTAAGCCCAGTTTGGTTAGTGACAAAAAATAGCAAATAACTCTAAGCTCTAACCTCTTAAGGAAGATTCAATAATTCTTCCAACCCTTGTTCTCTTCTAACCCTCTACTCTCCAACCTAGGAAGAAATCTTAGATATAAAGTCAAAGACAAGCCAAAATTGGTCTCTCCAGAATGTTAGATTTCTCGTCTCTTTCCTTAGAATCTACAGTGTTCTAGGTACAGCCTTGAAGAGATAGTACCATGGTACAAAGAATGACAGTATCATTGATCTGGAGCTGGAAGAGATCTTAGAGGTGGTCTAGTCCAACCTCCTATTCTTACAGGTGGGGAAACTGAGGCAGACTGGTTAAGTGATTACCCAAAGTCACATAGGTAGTAAGTCCTCTAACCTCAACCTCCTTTCCAAAATACCATGCAGTAGAAAGACCAACTATCTCCAGTAAAACATGATGCTGTTATGTATATGGGGAAGGCAGTCACACCATCACTTTAGAAAATCTTCTAGCCCTTTGGAACTCTTTTTAACCCCGGGAGGATACTGAAGGAGAGAAAAGACCCAATCATTTCATCAGCAAGCAATATAAGGGATAGAAACTCTATATAGAACAAAGTAGCCCAAAATGGAAAGATTCAAGGGACCTTGCTTGGGAAAAGGGAACAAGGGAAGATGTAGCCTCGGTAAACACTGTAACATCAAAGTTGGGAGGTCTTTCCAAGTAGTCTGAAAACTTATTATAATGATGCTTATAGCATATTTTTAATATATCAGTTAGGGGCTAAAAATACCTAGATTGGCTGTAAGAAAAGAAGAGGAACTAGTAGGAAGAAATTTAGAGAGATATTTAGGGCCAGTGAGACTTAGAGGCTTTTTATCTTTGATCCTGGGATTTTGTCCTCTTTTTACCTTCCTTTCTCTTAGGGATAAAAGAAGCCTCAACAAGCAGAAGTTTTATAAGGGTTTACCAGTTCATAATTAAGAGGCTGATGTGCAGGTTGGGAGAATATTATGTGGATTTTGAGCAGAATGTCCTGGAAACTGTTTTGAACAGGCTGGAAAAAACATTCTCCCTCTCAGCAAACATTTATGTGCCTGGTACTATACTAGATGTTAGTAATACAAAGACAGAAATGAAGCATTCCCTTCTCTTACAATCTATTGGGAGAAATAACACAGATACTTAAATAAGTGAAATAAATGGAAGGCAAATTTGTGGAGGAGGCACTGGATGCTGTAAGGACTTAAAAAAGATTTTTTTTTGGGGGGGGGCAGCTAGGTGGCGCAGTGGATAGAGCAGTCCTGAAATCAGGAGGACCTGAGTTCAAATTTGGTCTCAGACACTTAACACTTCCTAGCTGTGCAACCCTGGGCAAGTCACTTAACCCCAATTTCCTCAGCCCCCCCCCAAAAAAATCAATAAATAAAAAGATTTTAGGTAGTTGGTGGTCTTTGGATTGAGTTTTGAAGAAAACGAGGGATTTTAGAAGAGGTATAGATACAGAAGTGCATTCCAGGCATGGGAGACCACTATGCAAACTATGGGATGAAAGCAGTCATCATCAGTAAACGTGAATTAAGCACACGACTGTCAATTTCACCATTGTAACATCTTTCAAATATGTTCCTTTTTCACTTGACACTATCACCATTCTAGTATAGGCCCTCAGCTCCTCACATCTGTATTATTGTAATAACCTGCTTGTGAGTCTGTCTCCCTCCAGTCTCCACTCAGCCACCAAAGTGATTTTCCTAAAATACGGGTCTGATCATATCTCTCCCCAATCCTGCAAGTCAACTTCAGTGGCTCCCTATTGCTTCCAGCATCAAATATGGAATGCTATATTTGGCATTCAAAACTCATCATAGCCTAGTCCTGTCTATTTTTCCATTCTTCTTACACTTGACTCCCTACCACATACTCTTTGATCCAGTGATGCTGACTTTTTGACTATTCCATAAACAAAATACTCCATTCCCCAACTCTGGGCATTTTTTCTGATTGTCCCTCATGCCTGGAATACTCTTCATTTGTTTTTTCTTTTCAGTAGTATTTTATTTTTCCAGATATATGTACAGATAGTTTTTAACTTTTAATTTTATGTTCCGTGTTTTACTCTCTTCTTCCCCTATCTCCCTCCTCCCCAAAACAGCAAGCAAATCTGATATTTGTATAAATTGTATGTTTATTTGTGTATATATATTGTATAAATATGTGTAATTCTTTTAAACATATTTTGAGGGACAGCAATTTGGTGTAGTAGATAAAGCACTAGCTTGAAGTCAAGAGGACTTGAGTTCAAATGTGGCCTCAATCACTTAACATTTCCTGACTTTGTGACCCAGGGCAATTCACTTAACCCCCATTGCCTCAGCAAATTAAAAAACAAAAAACCCCATATTTCCATATTTGTCATGTTGTGTAAGAAAAATCAGGCCAAAAGGGAAAAAAAAAACACAAGAAAGAAAACAAATAAACAAAAAGGTAAAAATACTATCCTTTAATCCATATTCAGTTTCCCTAGTTCTCTCTAGATAGCATTTTCCACGCCAATTCTTATTGGCATTGCATTGAATCACCACATCTTTGAGAAGAACCAAGTCCATCACAGTTGATCATCACAGAATCTTATTGTTACACAATTTTATCCTGATTATGCTTACTTCACTAAGCATTAGTTCATGTAAGTCTTTCTGGGCTTTTCTGAAATCAGCCTATTCATCATTTCTTATAGAACAATAATATCTGGAATGCTCTTCATCATTAGCTTCCTTGACTTTTTTTAAAATCATAACTAAAATCCTGTCTTCTATGGAAATTTTTCCTGATTGCTGTTAATTCTAGTGCCTTCCCTCTTTTAGTTATTTCTTATTTATCCTGAAAATAGCGGTTTGTATATCTTTCTTGCTAAAGTCTAGCTGCAGGCACAATTTTCTGGTCTTAGAAGTTGGGTTTCCTTGCAATGTTGTAGATCAGGAAGATTTAACTGCCACAACCCAAACTGAGTCCCCCCCCCTTTTTTTTCCTGCCCCAGATTATACCTGGGCCTAGTCCCTGAGGGCACTCCAGTAGAATGAACCTCTCAGTTCTACACAGTTAGAGATAAAGCTCTAGATTCCCTTTAAAATCTACATTTCAGCTTTTTATCAGTCTACACTACTTCTCTTGCAATTTACTCTTGTCCCTCCTTGACATTAAGGTCTTTTGACCATCTTATCTGCCTCCACCCACCCATCTGGTATGGTACAGGGTATAAACTTTGTTGTCCCTTGCCCATCTGGGACTTACAATGTGACCTTGGACCTGTCTTTTCTCCTTGGGCTAGGCCTCCTATAAAAAGAGTAGATCAAATGAAAAGAAATGCCTACAAATACTAAAATTAAATACTTTTATCTTTTCAGTAGGCACTTTCACTTCATTTTTCCCATTTGCTTTCCATCTTGTTCCCTGACTTTTCTTCCACTAGTTAGTTGGGTTTTTTTTTTTTTTCTGAATATGTATTTTGTCTGGATCTATATCAGAGCTGCCATACAACCTGCTTATTGCAGGTGATATCAGTGTGTAAAGCTGTGAGAGGCAGTCAAGGAGGCATTGAGACCTGGCTGGGTTCAGGCACTCCTCCTGACCCAAGCTAGCTGTGAGATTGTGGTATTCCTCTGGCAAATTCTGAAGACTAGCTAGAAACTACAGAGTTGTTGATCTGTATTGGTAAAAGGAGTTTCTACATGGGGATGTGTACTCGAAATGTTTTAGTCATAAACTACTGGTTTAGTAGTAGTAGTAGTAGTAGTGGTAATAATAATAGTAGCAGTAGTTGTAGTAGCAGCAACAGCAGCATAGTTTACCAAGGACCATTTTTTCTGTGGTACTATTGTTAAGAAAGGTAACTAGTTGGGTGCAGTGGATAGAATGCTGAGAATAAAGTCAGGAGGACCTGAGTTTAAACCCAATCTTAGACATTTACTAGCAGTGTGACACTGGGCAAGGCATTTTATCTCTACCTCAATTTCTTCACATGTAAAATGGAGACGACAGTAGCACTTAATTTCACTAGTGCTATTATTAACTTTACTAAGAATCAAGTGAGATCATATTTGTGAAGTGCTTATCCAGGCATAAATATAAAAATGTTAGTTATTATTGTTATTATTATCACATAAAGTTTGCTTTGGAACTCCTAAACATAAAAACTGTAGAAAATCTTTTGTATGTCTTCTATAGTACAACTCTGTTGAGTTTAAGATTGGACATCATTATCTGAGGCACATTCAAAGGCCCACCTAGACAATCTTCTTTGTACCCTGGACTCAGGAGTGTCCTAGATTAAATTCTGCCTCTGACCCTTAACTTAAATTTGAAAGTCTCTTAACTAGCTTCTTCATTTATAAAATGAAAGGGTTGTACTGAATTACTTCTAACACTATCTCTTCCTGCTATCCATATAACCCTGAAAATTCAGTTTTTCCATCATGAAATTCAGTACATCTGAATTTTTTTAGTATAATCAAAATAAGAAATAAATATGATAATTCCCATTGTTTTTTAATAAAACAGCTTGTTTATAAAGAACAGGAATCCAGTCCCAGGATATCTCCTACCTATTTCCTTTCTGAGTCATTGGGAAGAGCAAGGTGCTTTTTAAAAGCTGATGCTTTTTGCCCCATATGCTAAAAGGCAGTGATTTTTATTTTTTTATTAAAGCTTTTTATTTGCAAAACATATGTATGGGTAGTTCTTCAACATTGACCCTTACAAAGCTTTCCGTTACAAATTTTTCCCTAGTTTCTTCCCCTCCCTACTATTAACATGTAGTGGCAGGAAGTCCACTACATGTTAATTATGTTAAAATACTTGACAAATCAAATATATGTATACATATTTCTACATTTATCTTGCTGTGCAAGAAAAATCATATCTACAAAAAAAAAATCTGAGAAAGGAAACCCAATGGAAACAAACATCAATAGAGAGCATGAAAATGTTATGTTGTGGTCCACATTTCATATCCCTCTCTCTGAGTGTAGATGGCTTTCTTCACTGAACAATTGGAACTGGTTTGAATCATCTCATTGTTAAAGAGAGCCATGTCCATCAGAATTGATCATCATGTAATACTGTTGTTGCCGTGTATAATGATCTCCTGGTTCTGCTCGTTTCACTCAGCATCAGTTCATGCAAGTCTCTCCAGGCCTCTCTGAAATCATCCTGTTGGTCGTTTCTTACAGAACAATAACATTCCATAACATTCATATTTGTTCAGCCATTCTCCAGTTGATGGGCATCCATTCAGTTTCCAGTTTCTAGCCACCACAAAAAGGGCTGTCACAAACATTCTTGCACATGTGGGGCCCTTTCCTTCCTTTAAGATTTTTTGGGGATATAAGCCCAGTAGAAACACTGCTGGGTCAAAGGATATGCACAGTTTGATAACTTTTTGAGCATAGTTCCAAATTGCTCTCCAGAATGGTTGAATCCATTCACAGTTCCACCAACAATGTATCAGTGTCCCAGTTTTCCCACATCCCCTCCAACATTTGTCATTATCTTTTCCTGTCATTTTAGCCAATCTGACAAGTGTGTAGTGGTACCTCAGAGTTGTCTTAATTTGCATTTCTTTGATCAATAGTGATTTGGAGCACCTTTTCATATGACTAGAAATGGTTTTAATTTCATCATCTGAAAATTGTCTGTTCATATCCTTTGACCATTTATTGATTGTGGAGAGTGGCTTGAATTCTTATAAATTTGAGACAATTCTCTATATATTTTAGAAATGAGGCCATTATCAGAACCATTAAATGTGAAGATGATTTCCCAATTTATTGCTTCCCTCCTAATCTTGTCTGCATTAATTTTGTTTGTACAAAAACTTTTTAACAATATAGTCAAAATTATCTATCTGGTGTTCAATTAAAGGTTCCAGTTCTTCTTTGGACATAAATTTATTCCATCTCCACAGGTATGAGAGGAAAACTATCCTATATTCCTCTAATTTGCTTATATCACTCTTTATGTCTAAATCATGAACCCATTTAGATCTTATCTTGGTATGTGGTGTTAGGTATGGGTCAAGCCCTAATTTCTTTTCAATTTTCCCAAGTTTGTCAAACACTAGATTGCCTATTTTGTCCTGTGATCCTATCCTATGCCACTGATCGACTGCTCTATTTCTCAGACAGTACCAAATAGTTTTGATGACCGCTGCTTTATAATATAGTTTTAGATCTGGTACAGCAAGGCCACCTTCATCAGTCCTTTTTTTTTTTTTCATTAATTCCCTTGAAATTCTTGACCTTTTGTTCTTCCAAATGAACTTTGCTATTATTTTTTCTAGATCTGTAAAATAATTTCTTGGGAGTTTGATTGGTATGGCACTAAATAAGTAAATTACTTTGGGTAGTATTGTCATTTTTATTATATTCGCTCGGCCTACCCATGAGCACTTGGCCTACCAGTTGATAGGTCTGACTTTATTTGTGTGGAAAGTGTGTTGTAGTTTAGTTCATATAGTTCCTGACTTTCCCTTTGCAGATAGATTCCCAAATATTTTATACTATTAACAGTTGTTTTGAATGGAATTTCTTTTTGTATCTCTTGCTGCTGAACTTTGTTGGTAATATATAAAAATGCTGATGATTTATGTGGATTTATTTTGTATCCTGAAACTTTGCTAAAGTTGTGAGTTGTTTCTAGTAATTTTTAGTTGAGTCTCTAGGGTTCTCTAAGTAGACCATCATATCATCTGCAAAGAGTGATAATTTGGTTTCCTCATTACCTACTCCAATTCCTTTTATCTCTTTTTCTTCTCTTACTAAGGCAGTGGTTTTTAAAGTGGCCTAAGAAAGATGGTGGTCCCAGAGACCTCCTTTTTTTTTCCTCTGAGGCAATTGGGGTTAAGTGACTTGCCCAAGATCACACAGCTAGGAAGTATTAAGTGTCTGAGGCCAGATTTGAACTCAGATCCTCCTGACTTCAGGGCTGGTGCTCCATCTATTGGGCCACCTAGCTGCCCTGACTCCAGAGACCCTTTTAGAAGGTTCATCAGGTTGAAATTTTTATAATAATAATGATGTTTTAATTTCTAACAATTTCTCTTATGTACTTGGCACTGGATTTTAAGGGCTGGGAATATAAAGAGGCAAAATAGTAGTCTCTGCCTCCAACCAGTTTATAGCCTAATGAGGGAGACAACATGCAAACAAATATAGACAAAACAAGATCTATACAAAATAAATAGGAAATAATTGATAGAAAAGGAAGTCACTAGAATTAAGGGGAGTTGGAAAGAGTTTCCTGTAGAAGATGTTGTTATTTAGTTGTGTCCTACTCTCTGTGACCCCATTTAGGATTTTCTTGGCAAAGATACTGGGAACAGTTTGCCATTTTCTTCTCTATCTCATTTTAAAGATGAGGAATCTGAGGAGAACAAGGGTAAGTGGCTTGGCCAGCATCACACAGGTAGTAAGGATCTGAGGTCAGATTTGAACTCTGGGAAAGAGGTCTTCCTGACTCCAGCCTTGGCATTGTTATTCTACCAGGGAAATTGAGGTAAGTGGTTGAAGGAGAATATTCCAGGCAGGAAGAATAACCAGAGAAAATTCCTGGAGCTAAAAAATGGAGTATCTTTTTTTTGTGAAACCAATCAGGAGGCCAGAATGTCACTGTATCAAAGAAGATGTGTTAGAGATCAAGGTAAGAAGATTGGAAAGGCAGGAAGGGATTAGGTTAGGAAATGCTTTGAATGTCAGTTTTATATTTGATCATAGAAGTGAGTAGAGGAATGGCAGGATTAGACCTGTGCTTTAACAAAGTCACTTTGGCCCATTAGTTGAGGAACGTGCGAATAAGTTAAAGTAAGTATACATGAACTGATGCTAAGTGAAGTGAGTAAAAGGAAGAGAACGATGTATAATGCAACAAGATTCTGTGATAATCAACTGTGATGGACTTGGCCCTTTTCATCAATGAGGTGATTCAGGCAATTTCAATAGACTTTTGATGGAGAGAGCCATCTGCATCCAGAGAAAGGATTATGGGGACTGAATGTGGATCACTATATAGTATTTTCACCTTATTTGTTGTTGTTCTTTGCTTGCTTGCTTTTTTCATTTTTTCCCTTTTGATCTGATTTTTCTTGTGCAATATGATAAATGTGGAAATATATTTGGAAGAATTGCATATGTTTAACCTATATTGGATTATTTGCTATCTAGGGGAAGAGGAGAGAGGGAGAAAAATTTGGAACACAAGGTTTTGCAAGGGTGAATGTTGAAAACTATCTTTGTATGTATTTTGAAAAATAAAAAACTATTATTATAAAAAATAAAAAAAAGTCACTTTGATGTCTAAGTGACCAATAGATTGGAAATAAAAACTTCTTATTTATGGTAGGATTATTTCTTTTTCAGGAACCTCCTAGAGGTAGAGATGAGAACAAATGACTGAGCATTGATGTTTAGAGCCTCCTCCTTTTCCCTCCGATTTATACACATTTGACATTTTCTTCTGGCTAAACCAGATAATATGAACATCAGGAAGAGAAATCAACAGAGATAAATAGCCTTAGGGACAGGTATATAGATGAAGAAGGATAGTATGAACAAATTGGGAAAATGGGAAGTTTCCATAATGATAAGACATTTATCTGCACAAGTGGCAGAATGAATAAGAGAATTCACTTCAAAGTCCTACTGGCTCTGAGACTTTTGGCCAGACTCTTGGAACTCTCTTAAAACTAGGAGACAGAAGGTAATTTCACCAGTAGAGGGAATTTCTTCTTTTGGGAGGGCCTACAACAGTGAAATCACAGGTTATATGGAAGGCATTACACTAAGCTCTGGGAACACAAAGAAAAAAAAGTCCTATCTGCCTTCAAAGAACTTAGATTCTGCAGAAATAAACTATGTAAGAGTAAACACAGATAAATTGAGAAGGGAGAGAATCCTAATAGTTGTGAGAGGTTATAGAATGCTTCAGGGAAGACAAGAATTAGAGAATTCCATTTGAAGAGGGAGAACACATTTTGGGTATAGGCCAGAAGGAGGAGATAGAATCTTAATTCTGGGGTTAATCTGGTAGTCCAACAGAACTAGACTGAATATGTGAAACAAAGCTAAAAGAGGGAGTTAGAGCTATTTTTGAATGACCATCCAAACCAGACTCAGGAACTTGTCTACACCCTAGGAGCAATGGGATGCTTCTGAAGGTTTGGGAGCAGAGAAGCTATAGATCTGTCAAATTCCTTTGGTACCTGTATGATGGATTAGAAGGGAAAGCCCATTAAGAGGCTATTGTAAGAGTTTCTGCTAGAGCTAATAAAAACTTGTGGCTATTTGAGTAGTGAGAAGGAACTAATATGAGATTTTGTGAAGCCAAATGAACACCACTTGGCAGTGTTAGCTTTGTGGGGATAAGAGAGAAAAGGACCTGTGGAAAGATTTATGGGCCAGTGGAACCTCAGGATTTATTTTTTAGGGGGAAGGTGTTGGGTTTTTTGAGTTGTCAAGTCAGTTGGCAGTCACGTTCTATGAGGCTGCTTCTCAAGCACTATCCATAAGCCCAGGCTCAGAATTTACTCTAGGCAGAGCTGTGCTCGTCCTTTAGGAGCTGTTGAAATCTGCTCTTCTCATTTCTTTTGGGAGCTTTCTGGACCTCTCCTTAGCAGAGCAATAAAGCACCAAATAACTTGTAATGATGATGATAATACATAATAGAACACGTTAAGGATTATATCCATTGCTTCACTTGAGTCTCACCACAACAGTGTGAGATAGGCACCATAATGATAGTATTATTATCCCCATTTTAGTGTTGAGGAAACTGAGACAACTAACAGGTATTGGAGGCAGGATTCAAGCAAGGCCTCTCCTAACTTCAGTTCTAGTAAACTTTCCATTGCACCACACTACTTTTCAGGGTCTGAGATTTGTAACCTTATTTGCTCACCAGAAAGGATCAGTGCTCAGTGAGCTGAATTCAGGTTGGGAAGAAATGAATAGTTAGAATTAAATTCTGCTTTTTAAAAAACATTTTCTCTCCTCCTTTTAAAAATTTTTATTAGGAGAATGACCATCCTCACCCATAACCATTTTCATCCATCTATTTAGATTTGTGAGATTTTTCACATATGCCTCATAAAATTTGATAGACACTCATCTCATGCTTCAGTTTTTCCTTTATTTAATGCCCCAGTATTTCATGACATCCCATTTATAAAAATTTTGTTGGTTACAGCACTCCCATTAGAGCAATCGCATCTAAATACATCATGGATCCTTGGTGATCTTGGTGGATTGATTTTATATTGGTTTTTCAGACTCCTTCACTAAGAAATAGACTCTAGTCTCTCAGGTTGTCAGAAGTATAGGTAGTTGTAGAATTCTGTGCACTTGATCCCTCAAAGATAGATGTTACACACCTTCTTTGGTTTATTACTGTATTCTATTCCAGCCAAGAAGTAAGCCCAAAAAGTGTTTACATTTACAGCCAGGTGTACTGTTTTGCTAGATATTCAATCTATGGCAGATCTGTTAGATTCAGTACTCACCCTGTTTTACAGTCAGACCATGACCTAGGCAAGCAGGTCACTTATCAGACTGGTTTCCCAATTCTCCTGGAAGGCCTTTGGCCAGACTAGATCCTGCTTATGACTTAGCCCATCGACCCAGAGCTGCCAGGGTCTTGAACATTGTCTGGGAGAGAAGATACTGAGTGGAATAGAAAGTTCTGTGAACCTCCATGCTTCTTCTATGTACTGGGAGACTAGTGGTAATAGTCCTACCTCCAACCCATCCTCAACTGTCTTGCAGGACCTTGGGAAATTCTAAAAAATATATAAGACTGGGACTAAGATTTAAAAAAAAAAAAAATCAAACTTGTGATTTCCTTGGCATAGGGGACTCCCAGTAAGAACACTTACCTTCCCAATTTAGATTCACTATTGGTAGAATTTAAAGTATGAGAAAGTTGCCTGCGGCATAAAAGGTAAAGTGATTTGCCTAGGGTCATTAGGTATATATCAGGCAGGACTTGAACCCAGGTTTTCTTGACTCCAAGGTTGACTGTTGATCCATTGCTTATGAAATCATGAGGCAGGCTAGATGGACTTTGTCCTCTGTAAGGAAAGACTGGTAATTGAAGATAATACCTCCTTTGCCTCTGTGGCCTTCTTTCCCCTCTCTTTGATTTTTTTCCCCCATTAAATCCATACCTCTCATCAGGCATTTGTTAGTGAGCAACTCTGCATCATCAACAGCAGGAACAGCTGAGGACGAGAAATGATGAGCATCCCATTTGAGCAAAAAAATTCTCACCAGAGGATTATTCAGAGTAGTAATTTGCCAATTTTATCCTTCTCAAATGTCCATGGACTTGTTGTATATAATCTTGGCTAGGATGGGAAAAGAAGCCTGTTTCTTTGCCATTAAGAAGGGTGGAATGATAATAATGGCTTTCCTTTGTTAGAAGTGACCAGTTTTCTTTTTAGTCTAAGATTTGAGTTAAATGGTGACTTAGAATTAGGAGGATGATGGTGTTTGATCTTCCTTTTCTGAAGAGGACCAGTGACATCATCAGAGACGTCTTAACTTTCACATGAATTAGATTTAGTTGAGGTAGGTTATGCAAAATCATCAAATTCACTGGATCTTCCAGAGTCATCAAAGAGTGTGTGTGTGTGTGTGTGTGTGTGTGTGTGTGTGTGTGTGTGTGTGTGTG
>JAJPUD010008721.1:16103-64552 GCA_023553655.1 Myrmecobius fasciatus
GTGTGTGTGTGTGTGTGTGTGTGTGTGTGTGTGTGTGTGTGTGTGTGAAAGGGATGGTGGGGGATAGGCAAAAGTCAACAAACTGGTTATGGCCTAGGCTGTAGATGGCCCTTGGAACAAATTGTTCTCATCCATCCACTCTGCTGGGGAAATCTTCACATGCTTGGGGGGGACATTCCCCCAACTCACTGATTGAGGCCTGCTGGTTACCCTCAGCCTGGTCTAGCCCATCTGCCAAGATGGTTTTCAGGGTATGGCTGCTGTGCATTCTACAACTACATAGAGCAACATGGGAGAGTGAAGTGAAAGGTAGATACCAAAGAGGGATGAGCAGCCCTGAAAAGGGCTTGGTTTCTTCATCTGTAAAATGGGGGTGTTGCTTGTACCAGCTTTGACTCCTTGTAGGAAGAATTCTAATATAGATAGGCCCAGGAGCTGACTGCATGTTGGATTTACAGTTTAATGGACAGGGCATACAGTGTGATTATTTTGTCTTGCCACAGTGGTATTTGAAGACCTTTGACTAAGTCTTAGAGGTTTAACTGTAACTAGAGGCAGCACCAGTATTGAATTGATAAGAGTGGTTGGAAGGAAAGCACTTTATAGAATGCAAGTTCGAGTTCTTACTGTTCCTACTGTTAAATCAGGAATGTCCTGAACACAACATCTGGCAGCCAGTGAAGCATTGGATACTTTCTAGACATGACAAAGTCTGCCTTGCTTTCTAGTATTGTTAGCAGGATTTTCCACTGGTTGTTGTACAGCTTTGCCCTCTGATTGTTCTCTAATGGCAACAAATGTTGGCTTGGAATATCAGTGGTCAAATTCCATAGGTCACTGTCATTGATTGGGATGATAATCCCAAAGTTAAATTTTCATATGATCAAAAACTGGGAGAGGTAGCTGACGTAATGAATGATAGAAGCAAGATTCATGGTGATAGATTAGACTATGATCTATGAACCATGGTCATTTAGATCCTGGCGAGATGAGATTTGGTAGGCATATGTATCTGTGGTATTGAACTTCAGAGATCAGTTGCACAGGTACAAGATGGGGCAGCATTTTATGTGAAAAAAACCTGGGGTCATTAGCTCCTATAAGCATAATAGGAGCTATTGACAGATGCAATAATACTTTAAGGAGCTGTGATTTCATTTCTAAGGATACTTTTTTCACCAGGGAAGATTTATATGTAACTCCTTTATAATAGCTTTCCTTTAAGAACTGCCTTTGAGGCTCAGTCTATAATCTGTTTCCCTGGGTGGTGGAGGTTGGCAGATCTCTTGAATTCAGGAGTTCTGAGCCATGATGGGTTATACTGATTGGATGTTTCCACCAAGTTTGGCATTAATATAAGGGAGCCTCCCAGGAATAGGGATGTCATCAGGCTGTCTGTGCAGGGGCAAACCAGTCCATATCAGAAACATAGCAAGTCAGAGTGGATTCAGGCTACTAAATAGTCCCTTCTATTCCAGCCTGGGAAAGATAGGGAAACCCTGTCTTTTTTTTTTTTTTTTTTTTTTAAGTAGCTTTTACTGAAAAAATTTTATCACTGCTACCAAACTGGTAATGAGCCATTGCAAAGTTAGCCAGGTTGGTCCTTGGACCAGCACATATTTGTCCAAGGCTCAGAAGCTGATCTAGCTATGAAGAACTCAGTGTCATTTTCCTGTCTTGATGAGTCAGGCATCATTAGTAGAGAAACAGTGTTGTATAGCAATAAAGATGGGTTAAGATGTAATAAAGTAATAAAAAGGCGAATACTATACCAGACAGTATTATATTGTGTTGGAATATTGTGTTCAGTTTTGGGCACCACCCTAAAGATCTGGTTAAAGTATGTTCATAGTAATGCAATTAGGATGATGTGGGCCCAGGAAAGCATGTTCTTGGAAAAGCAAAAAACACTGAGGGATTTAATATGAAAAAGAGAAAACTTTTGAGTGCTGGGACCAGTGCCTTTAGCTTTCTAGCTTTCAAAGCACCGTGCATTGGTCCTAGTAAGTTCATAGGCCTATATATGGAGATATAGAAGGGCCTTTAGAGTTCATATAGTCAACCCTACCCTTTTCATTCTATAGAGAAGCTAAGTAAATGTCTAAGGCCATTCAGATTGTAAATAGTATAACCACCTGCCAAGAGACCCCAAGAATTCTTATTTGAGTCCTCCTAGATAATCCCTAACTCCGTGTTTTTTTCATTAAATTTGAGTTTTTAAAGAGCACTTTGCCTAGGTATTCCCTTCCCCTTTTCCTCCATCACATTTCATCCCTCTGGAAGAATATAAGTTCCTTAAAAGGCAGGGACTGTCTCATTTGTATCCTCAACATCTAATTCAGTTCCTTGCATTGTTCTCTTATTGGATATGGATGGCACCTTCCATCACAAGTCTATTGTGATCTTGAATCACCTCACTTTTGAAAAGAGCCAAGTCCATCACAGTTGATCATCACATAATAATCTTGTTGCTGTGTACAATGTTCTCCTAGTTCTATTCACTTCACTTAGCATGAATTCATGTAAGTCTCTTCAGTCTTTTTGACATCATCCTGCTGGTCATTTCTTACAGAACAATAATATTCCATTACATTCATATACCATAACTTATTCAGCCATTCTCCAATTGAAGGGCATCTATTCAGTTTCCAGTTCCTTGCTACTACAAAAAGGGCTGCCACAAACATTTTTGCACAAGGGGTCCTTTCCCCTTTATTGATGATCTCTTTGGGGAACAGGTCCAGTAAAGACACTGCTGGATCAAAGGGTATGCACAATTTGATAGCCCCTTGGACATAACTTTCAAGAATGTTTAAATATTTCTTAGTTTGTGAGAAAAGACTTAAGATACTAAAAGATTAATAGAACGAAGATTCCAAACCCAAATGAAAAATGGTGACTGATTGCCACAAAAAGCTAATGGTAGTATTAGTTATATTCACATTTAAGTATAATATTACAAACTCAGAAGAATTTATGATGAATAAAAGTTATCTAAGGACATAGCAGTGTTGTTTTTGAGCCTTGAAACTTGTTTACTTCATTTTGGAGGCAGTAGTCCCCTTTCTCCCTTTGAGGAAAATGCTATTCTAAAGTAATAGAAAGCAACAGTTTTTTAAAGTTCCAACTTGAGTGGTTTTTCATTTCCTTCCTCATCTCATTTTACAGATGAGGAAACTGAGTCCAACAGAATTAAGCGACTTGCCCGAGTAACAGCAAGACAACAGCATCTTGTTCACTTTCTTCCTCATTGATATTTGAGGGATCCCATTGATCTTTTTCTTTGGCATAGGAGAAAGT
This sequence comes from Myrmecobius fasciatus, assembly GCA_023553655.1. Lineage (NCBI taxonomy): Eukaryota > Metazoa > Chordata > Mammalia > Dasyuromorphia > Myrmecobiidae > Myrmecobius > Myrmecobius fasciatus. The sequence continues at coordinate 19,404 of JAJPUD010008721.1, forward strand.
GCTTGATTTTTAAGTCAGAGAATCTGGATTCTAATCCTAATTCTTCCATTTATGTTACTTACATAATACCATAAAAGTTGCCTCATTGCTTTGGTTTCCTTACTAATGTAAAACCATGGGGTTGGACTAAATGATTATCTTTGAAATCCCTTCCCCTCTCTAAATTGATAATACCTTGGTCCTCTATGAGTATTCCCTTCACTAATGCAGGTTGCAACTCCTTTAGCCCTTTGTGGTTTGTGCTATTTTGAGCCCCTCATAAATCCACCATCAGGAGTCCACTCAAACTGCTGGGGACCTTTCTGAAGCTGTTTGGAGGGGGCTTGGATAGCTGGTACATACTGGCTGTCCGTAGGTTTTTCCTTGGTCTTTCTTACATGATTCTTTATTTAGTTTCTTCTTCTGCATAAAATAACAAAAGTTCATTTGACTTTAGGATGGAAATAGTGCCTTTTAACTTCTCAGGCTGACTTCCACTTTACCAACCAACCCTTCCTTTCTGATTTTGTTCACCTCCTAAATTGCAAAAGAAACCAGGAAGAGGTTGTTTGTAGCAATATCCATTTAACAGCTGAGGAAGCTAACCAGAATTAGATTAAAAGTCAAGTGTTAGAAACTGTAAGATTCAAATGATTATAAATTAACCTGCAGCGTGCTCTTTACCTGTTGATCACCTGCAAATATATGTTTGCTTTCCTGTTAGAATATGTGCTTTAGGAGAATACATTCTTGCCAGAAGCCAGCAGAGATTTGAGGAGGTTGTAGTTGTAAATTCTGCAGACACTTATTTTCTTGGGAGGTCTCCCCTGATTTTTCCTTGCCTTCTTCCCTGGTAGATAGCTGGAAATTGGGCCAGATGCTCCATTGGGGGGACAACCAGAAGCAGAGGCCTGTCTTACAGTAGCAGCTTAAAGACAAGCTAGGGCAGGGGCAAGGGCACGGGCATAAGCCAGGGTAGAGGTTGGAAAGCAACCATTTGAATACTTTCTTCCCTACTTGGTGCCAGAATGGCAACCTTTTTTTTTTGTTTCCTTGGGAGGGTGGGGACAAGGAGAGGGAAGGGAGCTGGAGGGAAAGGGGTGCGGCTCAGTCTAGTTTCTATCTAGGCTGTGGTTCGAAATTGTGCAAATGAACTCTGGATCCTCAAGGTTTCCTCCTGAGGAGTTAGTCTGGTTTTCCTTTCCCCTAAGGGTTTATTTACAGGTTACAAGAAAAAAATGAAAGGTCAGGCAGGCTTCTGGAGAGCCCCAGGCTCTGGCTAGATTTCAATTAAAATAGTTCCCCACGTTACATATTATAAACTTTGTTTCTGAAGGACTGTCTCTTGGGCTTTCGATGTTTTGGGGAGGAGTATCCCTATCCCCAATCCCTTCATTAGTCTGAGTTTTACATGAAGGACTAATATTTAGAATGAGGCCTTACTCTCACCCTTGTGTTCTCTCCAGATAGTCCCAAGCTTTATGACCTCATATTACTTTAAGACTTACATTAATGGAAAATGTTTAGGGCCCTTGCAAATGGTCTCTTACTTTTCTAGGGCTTGAGCTTTTCTCCCCTAAAATCTCTCATGCTTTTAGATGCTAAATATCCTTTCAAGAAAAGAAAATTTTCTTTGAATAGGGTTCTGTGGGAAGAGTATCTATTATCAGACTGTGCAGGCTAATTGTTAGCTTAGACAAAGTAGTCCGAGTTGTCTTTCAGAGTTATTAACCGGGAATCCTTTTAGGGGAAAAAGAGGGCCCCCAAATTGATAGATTTAGGATTTAGACCAGATCTCATCTAGATTTTGCCCTTGGCTTGATTTGTTTGGAGCCTTTATTAAATACTAGTTAGGGTACCTCCTTTTGTGCCAGTGGTTACTGAAGTGCTGCTAAACTTTCCAAACCTGTGGGGGTGGTAATAATAATAGTAATTTACATTTGTACTGCTTTGTGAAGTTTGTCCAGCTTTTTGTGGCTCTCACCCCTCCAGAGAAAAAGGCTGGTGTTGATGGTGCTAATTTTCCTTTCTCGTAGTTGTGAGAGTTTAAGTGGCTTGCCTAAGGTCACTATCCTGGATCTCAGGTGGCCTTGGAAGCCAGGCCACTGGGTCCAGTACTCTAGCCATTCCACACACTGGCTAAAACAAAAGGCCACAAGAAAGGAGACGTTATCTGGTGAAATTTCACACAATTTAACAAATTTAATAAGCACCAACTGTGAGCTAGCACCGTACTTACTCGAGATGCCAATTCAAAAAATGAAATGGTATCATCAGCAGAAAGCTTTCTGGAGGGAGACAGTACACAAGTTAGGCTGGTTGTTGTTTGTCTGGAAGAGGACCAGGACATCAGGGAGGGAATGCTATGACTTGCAGGTGAATCGGATTTAAGTGCTGGAGGGTTGGGCAATGTCACCTGCCTCACTTTCCCCTCCAGAGCTATCTGGGTCCAGGGCCTGATATAGATCAGGACAACTGGTGATGGCCCTTGGGTGGCCAAGGTCTTTCCTGAGTCTCCACAAGTTAGGGAGAATGGTAAGGAGGTAATCGAAGTATTCCAGAGGAAATATTTGAAGAGGATAAGGGAACCAATAACTGGGAAGATCAGGAAAGGTTTTGCTAAGAAGCCAGCCTCATCTGAGCCTTGGAGGAAGAAAATTCCAAAAATTGGAGGTAGGTATGCTTTTTTTTAGAAATGGAGGAACTGATTCTGCCCAATTGCTGAGAGGTGATAAATGCAGCGTCAAGTTCAGGATACAGCTAACAGTCAGACTGTTATATGAAGATAAACTGGAGAAACAGGGAGATAGCCAGGTCATGGGAGGGGGCTGGTAGAGCTGGGGATCAAGCTGAGGCATTTCTTTTGTGGCTTGGAAGCATTGAGAGAACCCAGATGTGAGTGAATTGGTCTGATCTGTGCCTTCAGAGGAAGATGATTTTGGATGGATTGGAAAGGGTCTGCCTTAGGGCCTGGCACACAATAGGTACTTAATAAATGCTTCATTGATTGAAAGGGAGAAGAAATTGGAGGCTGAGAGTCCAGTTAGGCCATTATACTTAGATTCTTCTCAGTTTTTCTATGTGTATCTCTGTTTGTGTGTTTTCTAGCATGCTTGATGTTTGTTTCTCATTTTCTATTGGTGAATCTTCATCTGAGTCTGTTTCTGTCCTTTCCATTCCCCTCTCTATGTCTCTTCTTTCCTTGGAATATCTTGTCTTTTTCTCTTTTCATTAACTGGCTATGTATTTTAAAATACATGTTTTTATGGAAAATAATTTTAAATGATATTTAATTTTTTCTCAATTACATATAAAAGCAACTTTTTGCATTCATTTACAATTTTTTAAAGTTCCAATTTGAGTGGTTTTTCATTTCCTTCCTCATGTCATTTTACAGATGAGGAAACTGAGTCCAACAGAATTAAGCCACTTGCCCAAGGTCATACAGCTAGAAAATATCTGGGACCAGTTTTGAACTCCCAAAGATGAGTCTTCTCCACTCCAAGCTTGGCACTCTATCCATTGCACTACCCAGCTTCTGACCTAGTCCAGGTCTTTAATATACAAAAATACAATAGACACCCCATCTTTACTCCAGGCAGTGACTTATTTCAACTACCCTCCTTGGCTCCTGGATTGCTGAATGGTTCAATCTCCTGTTAAGAGTCAGTGCTGAAATAATTTGCTGCTTCAAGATGTTTCCTTCAGATCCTTGGTTGGGGGAGGGAGAAGCCTGCCCCAAGGCTTCTGTGGTCCTGGTCCACTTCTGGAGGGGCTGGTAACTCTTCGGGTACTCTTGCCAGTTAGGGCAAGTCCCTCGGCTCTCCCCAGCCTTTGATTCCAACTTTCAGGGCCACCAGTAGACCCAAGAGCCTCCTTGGAGGAGCTGAGTTTCTGGGCTGCCCTAGGAACCTGATGTAGTCACTCTACATCAGTCTTTGTGTTCTTGTTTTGGGAATCCTGCATATTCTGGGGATGTCTGGTCGAGATCGAGGCCAGCCCCAGAGAGATTTTCCTGAGCTCTGAGGAGAACTGAACCTGGGGAAGGGGGGTAATTCTGTCTCAGTCAACAAATTATTAATACTTTATTAAATACTCTAATCCCTCAGGCTCTTCTCTTGAGGGGCTGATGCCCTTGGTTCTTGACCGATGCTTCTCAGCCTTAGCAACTGTGCCCTTTCCCAAAGCCGGGGATAAGATGGATTGGGCTTTGTTTGCAGATTTACACAGTCAGACCAACCTGGGCAGCTGTGCTTGAGAACTCAGGAGTGGCCAGAAAGTAGGGAGACTGAACCTCGAAAAGAGGGAGAGCAAAGGTTCTCCTTGGGGCTCCCTCCACCCTCTGGGTTGCTTTGGAGTGCAGAGCCCCCCCTCGGGCTTTCTTACTGAGTCGAGACTCAGGGCCTCGCCTGTCGGCCCTCTTGCTGGTTGAGGTCAGCACCTATTAATAGCTGGGGAGTTAGCCAGTTTAATCCTCCCTTTGAGCTGGAGAGAAGGTAAGGAAGAGGAGGGAAAAGTCCTGGGAAGGTAGAATGAGCTCTCCTTCTGTTTGAGCTTGTACTAGAGTTGTTGCCATATCTTCATTCCCTAGGGATTAATAACCTTTAGTTCATTATTTCTTATGGGATTTGGAATTAAAGCACTCAGATCTGGTACAGCCCCTCTAGGGATTGGTTTGAAATCATTGGTGAGGGCACAGGATGTGCTGGGTGTGTCCAGGCCCAACAAAATGTCTTCAATGTATTATCATTTAGAAGCTGATACTTTGAAATTTTAGTTAATTACAATATAATGTCTTTAAAAATGGGTATTTTGTGTATCATTTAGAAGTTGATACGCTGAAATTTTAGTTAATTCTTAAAATCAGTTTTAGTTTCTAAAGAGTCTTTAGTTTGACAAAAATAATCTTTATGATTAATCATCTAATAACTTTTCAACTTCAATGAAAATTTCAAAAATACACTTCCTGAGTTCAAACCTTAAAGAAACATGCCAGAAGGTGAATCGATTATTTCCCCTCTCCCCAGCTCCCTTATTGGAGTAACCTGAAGGGGATTCACCCTGATGACCTTGCAAAGCAGGGACAAAATCAGAAATTGAACAAAGGAATGTGAGATGCTAATGATGGAGAAAGGTGTAGTTTAGTGATATTGGTACCATTGAAATTTGTGAATTCTTTTTCCTACTGGTTTCTAGGACTTGGTAAGGATGTGCCAGGGAGATGAAAGTAAGTAAGCTTTAAGACACCACTTTCCATATGCAGGAGAAATAGGAGGGAAGTGGATGGGAGTCTTCAAAAGATATTACGGATTTGGAAACCCAAAATTCCTTCCTACCTTGTAACTATTTGTAAAAAATTTTATAGGAAAGGGGACTAGGACTTTTAGCTAGCCCAGAAATAGGGACCATCAGGAATAGTTCTCCGTACTTTCTCCTCCCTAGGGTAGAGGTTGCAGAATCTGAATTTATGGAATAAGAGGGAGGCTGGGATATCTCAAACTATGTTCGAATTAACCAGTTCTTATTTACATTTCCTCTTTTCTAACAAGAAAAGGAAGACTAGCAGACTGGGACATTGCAAGAAGAGGGCACAGGATTGGGAGTGAGGAGGGCAGGGAGAAGAGCAGCAGACTAGACTTGGACAGAGGACAGACCTGGCAGAGTTCAAGCTTCAGATGCTTGACACCCTTGGATGACCCTGGAAAAATGATTTTACCTCCCTGGATCTCCGTTTACTCAGCTGCAAAATGAGGGGAGTGGACTAGATGAGCTCTTTTATGGCTCTTAAGACTACTAGTCCTAGGAAAGCTGGCAGAAAAACTGCAGAGCAATCATAAAGTCTTAAAGTCTTCTTCCCCTTTTCCCTAATTTGGTTTCTGAAGTCATCCTTTCTCGTCTTCTAAGGTATTTGAGGACTGAGGGCTGCATTGCTGCTGTGAGAGGAGAACCGACCTTTCACGTTTATCATTTGTGACTTCTGTTGTGTGACCTGGCGCAGGTCCCCTCACTGACTTCTGGCTTTTAGCTCCTTGGGATTGCCTGTCGCAGAATAGTTGTTTAATCAGCATTTGTCGAATGGAGAATGTATGAACTAATACTTAGAGGCTTGCTTCATCTCTTTCCCCAGCCCCATCACTGGTTACTAGTCTGCTCTTAAAAGTTGTTCAATGAAAGCTTATTTTAAGTGGAAAAGAAGGTGGAAGAGTTTTTCTCTCCAAGTTGCAGGAAATCTGAAAAAGGCACTATTTTAAAAGAAATGTGGTTATTCTTTTTCCATTACTGTAATAGACACAAAAGACAGCTAATTAAAATGGGCTGAGCTCATTAAAATTACTATTCTTATTAGAATTTAGCAATTATGTTTCTTATTAATGTACCATAAACATCAAAGTCCTGAGTAATGCCATCTATTTCATACTTTTGCTGAATAACTTTTGCCAGAATTAATACAAATCCTAAACTCTTATAGTCCAGCTTAACACAGTTATATTTTATTCATCACTTTTCTCCCCCACAGGGACATTATCAGACCAGATATTTGTAATAGAATATAGAGATAATCGTGCTATAGTAGAGAGAGGACTAGGCAGGTCCAGGTCACTTGGTTTGTCTGCTCTTCCTGCTGCTATTGACTTTGGGCCTTAGAGGCAGTGGGGTATAAGCAGTGGTGTGGGGAGAGAATACTGAATGGAAAGTCAGGAAGACTTGTGTTCAAACCACATTTCTCATACTTCTGTTGTGTGACCTTTCTGAGCTTTATTTGTTGTTTGGAGTCATTTCAGTCGTGTCTGACTGTGACTCCATTTGGGGTTTTCTCAGCAAAGCTACAGGACTGGTTTGCCATTTCTTTCTCTGGCTCATTTTACAGATGAGGAAACTGAGGCAAAGGTTAAGTGACTTGCCCAGGGTCACACAGCTGATAAGTGTCTGTAGCCAGATTTGAACACAGGTCCTCCACATCACATTCATTCTAAATGGCAGTTTGGCACCAGGTATTACCAATTAATTACATGAGGAGATTGAATGACATGGCTCTAATGTTCTCTGATCCTGAGCATAATGAGATCTGATGGCGTCACGAAGGCCTAAGGGAGGGAGATGTGAGTGTGAGAGTGTGTGTGAGAGAGAGTGATTGTGTGAGTATGTGTGAGAGTATGTGAGTGTGTGTGTGCACATGCACGCCCTTTGACCATAGCACATTGTTACATTGTCCATACCCTAGTTTATGGAACTTAAATGTGAGACTTGGCTCTTTCTTGTGAAAAGGGGGATTGTTATGGGAGCCACCTGCTAGTGGCTGCTGGGGATCTAATTCTGACACCCAGAATTCCCCCACTGTCTGTGGCCCTCTACAGGAGGTCAGTGGGCAACAAAATGCAACTAAACTGAAGAGGTTTCCAGAGGATATACAGGGTCACAGATTTAGAAAGGACCTTCAAGAAGGTGGGTTTGAACTCAAGACTTTTAGTACATGGACCAAAGAGAAGAGGGTTTGGCTGAGCACAGCAAAATGATCCCACAAAAGGAATTAGCTCATTTCAACTCTATAACATGTTATTATTGTCATTAAAGCTGAAATCATAGCTTTAGCCAGAGAGACCCAACTCAACTTTTAAATTGTTTGTTTGTCCTGATGTGTGTCTCCCCAAGAGCTTGTGGGGTGGGCTTGTGGGGCTTGAGTGTTTTGTGGGTGGGATGAAGTATTCTCAGACCCTGGGATAAGAAAGATCACTCCTTCCCTTAAAGAGACATGTTACTAAGTAGAAAGCTACCTTCCTGAAGGAGAAGAATGAATCTGGGAAGGGGGAAAACTGTCCACAAAGTCAAAACCAAAGATAAAACGGAGGATTCTAGTGTTGTACAGAAGAAAGATCAGCAGACTGGAGACCTGGATTTTAATCACATAGCTACCCAGGTCTGTCATTTTAGTTGCCTTGTAGGATCTTTCTCTGGTCCCAGTTTCTTCTTGGGCAAAATTACTGGTTGGCCTCTGAGGACCTTCCCAGTTGTAAAATAAAACAGCTGTCCTGAGATCTCCTTTGGGATGAGAGACTCCTCACACACTGTGGCAGTACCCCCACTTCCTCAGGCTCTTCACTTTTAGTCAATAGGCTCAAGTTAGCTGACTTTTAAGAGAAATTATCTGTTCTCTGCTCTCTACCCTACCTAGCTTCTCAGGCCTCTCTTGATTTGCTTAGAGTTTTCCTTGATTTGAGGCTTTCTATTTGGAAGTCTTTCAGTTCAGTAAGCCTTCCTGGTTTCTCTGAAATCATCCTCATCATTGTTCCTTATGGCACAGTAGTATTTTATTACATTCAAATACTGTAATTTTTTCATCCCCCATAAGCACCCCTTACTTTCCTATTTTTTGTAGGCCCTGCTGGGTGACTTTGGGTACCATAAAAGTGAGAAAATTTCTCCCTATCACTGAGTAAAGAATTATTAAGCAATTATTATGTGCAAGGCATTGGTAATGCAAAGATAAAACAAATGTAACAATTTCTGTTCTCAAGGAACTTATATTCTGTGGTGGAAGACCACATGTATCCGTCAATCATCAGCTATTAGACATGTGGAACCATATTCAGATTAAATAAGAAATGCCGAATGGTGAAATGCAAGTTAGTTATTAAAAGAGGAGAGCAGTTGGGGAAATCAGGAAAGCACCACGTTGAAGATGGTGTTTGGGTTGCATTTTGAAAGAACAGGATTCATTGAGGCAGAAGGAAGGCGCTAGTGGATATGAGGCATGACTGAGGCAAAGGTACAGACTTGGGTGATGGATGGCTATGAATCAGAAAGAAAAGAGTTCAGCCGGCTCGACTCCTAGTCTGTAAGAAGTAGAGTAATAGCATAATGAAACAGAACAGATCAAACTGTTGGCTTTTAAAAGCCAAAGAGAATATGGTCAAATAAACATGTGTGTATAAGTGATTTTGACAGCTGTGTAGAGAATGGCTTGGAGAGGAAAGTGATTGGAGACAGGGAGGCCAACTAGGAGGCTTTTTCAGTGATGCAGTGAGAGAGGATGTGGACCTGAACTGAAAGTGATACTTATGTAAGTGTAGAGGAGGGGTCTGGCATAAGATGTTATACAAATGAAAAATTGCAAAATGAGCCAGATGTTTGTGAAGTGAAAGAGAGTGAGCGGTTCAGTATGATGCTGAGGTTATGAATTTAAGAGACTACAAGAATGGTGATGCTCTGGACAGGAATAGAATTGGATAGAAGGGAGGAGGATCTTGGGGAAATGATAGCAAATGCTATTAAATAAGTTTGTTCTACCTTGGAGGGGGAGGAGATTGGCCTTTCTTGACCTGGGAAACTTAGGGGAAAAAAATCCATCAAATTGTCTTCACTGTAGACAACACTAGAATCCCCCTGATATCAAGAAAAATCAAGGAAGACCTCCAGTTTTTTAGCTGGACCCCATGACAAAGAGTAGGTACTAACTTTGTTGCTTGATTTAAGATTTACCAACATAGTATTCTGTCTGATACACTTAGCCAAAGCTAGGAACCAGCATGGAATTGACATATTCCTCACAATTCCTTTTATCTTGGCGATGTTTCCATATGTCTGTATGTGTATAGGATTTGCTTGGTCCCATTTGTGGATTAGGTCAGTCCTTATCATCTGTTTGCTCTCCCAGTGTTCTGGGAGAGAGTCGGAGAAATGAACTTTCCCTGCTCTGTAGATGAAAGTCTGGGGAGTGAGAAATCCTTCCAAGACAAGCCTCTGCCTGCTCTCCAAAGCCCAAGCTGGGAAGCTAAGCAGCTTCCCACAACTCTGGTCATTTGTGGTCATTTAGTTCATGCCCTCCTCTCTTTGTGTGAAGTGGAAAGCCCTCTCTCTAATTGCAGCCCTTGAGTGTGCAGCCCATGAATGTGTTTAACAGCCTGGGCTAATTTATTAATAGCTTTGAGAACTAAGAAAATGTGCCTTGAGCTAAAGCATGGGCAACAGATATGTGGCTGTGTATGTGTCATGGGAAAATTATAATTTTGTGGAAAAGGGAGGATGGATATTTGGAACTGTGTGTCACCCTTACGCCCTGTTTGTGGGCCTGTAGTCCATTAGAATGAAAACTCCCAGAGGTGACTTGTATCCCCAGCACCCAGCACGGTTAGTTGGTGCATAGTAAATTCCTGTCAAATGAAGAAATGATTGTCTGCACATTGTGTACACACATAGGTACACAGGTCATGTTTGAGCATAAATAAGGTCTTCGACATGGTACCTACCTGTCATCAGCAGTTCTCAGTATACTCTATATGTTTAAGAGAACATAACATGGATAAGTCTGAATGTCATTCACTTTGATACCTTCTGACCCTTTGTAGACCTGCCTCCTGTAATATATATCTCCCTAGTGGAATGTCAGCTCCTGGAGGTTACAACCTATCTTACTTTTCCTACTGCCTAGCATGGTATCCATTGATATGTAAGTAGATACCAAATAACTGCTGATTGACTCATCAGGACAGAAACTTTTCTTCTAGGTGACTATATCTGCTTTAACTAAGCCTACATGTTCTTCTATACAAATAAATGTTCCTTCAAACAAGATAGTTCTTTTGGAGGAAAATCTGTGCTCCATTGATAGGATTAACCTTTGGTCTCTGATATTTCTTTTTCCTCTGATTCACTGTCTTTTTCCCTAGGGAAGTCACATCTGGCCATTGTCCAGAAAGTGAACAATGAGGGTGAAGGTGATCCTTTTTATGAAGTCTTGGGATTGGTTACTCTAGAGGATGTCATTGAAGAGATCATCAAATCGGAGATCCTGGATGAGTCTGACATGTACAGTAAGGCACATTCTTTTTCTTTTTTTTTTTTTTTTCTTCTCTCCTCTCTCCTTCTCTCTCTTTCTCTTTTTACTGGCAGATTTGCCAAAAGTTCTCTCCTTTCCCCTATATATATATATATATATATTTTTTTTTTTTTTGGCAATTGGGGTTAAATGACTTGCCCAGGGTCATACACCTAGGAAGTGTTAAGTGTCTGAGACCAGATTTGAATTCAGGGTCCTTCTGACTTTAGGACTAGTGCTCTATCCACTGCGCCACCTATTTGTGTTCATCCCCCCCCCCCCTTTACCTTTTGAAAAAATATATTAGATAGAGCACCACCCCTGAAGTCAGGAGGACCTGAGTTCAAATCTGGTCTCAGACACTTAACATTCCCTAGCTGTGTGATCCTGGGCTTAACCTCAATTGCCTCAGCAAAAAGAAAAAAAAAGAAAGAAAGAATATATTAGTCTTAATTTGGAACAAAAAGTCTTACAAAAATGAGTGTTAAACTATCTTTACGTGTATTTGGAAAAATAAAATACTATTCAGGGGGAAAAATAAACAAAAAATACTTATGCTGCTACATGAATGCAACAAACAAATGTGACTACAGGTTTCTTGGCACTATGCAAAATAATAGGTGCCATTGAATATATTTACCTATGTATGTGCATATATACATGTATCTGCATAGAAAATACATGTACATATCGATACATACATATAAAGGTATAGGTAAATCTCTAAGTACTGATATAGAGTGTATCTGAGCTCTGTATAAATATGCCCTGGGCCCCAGTTTCCTTTGTATAATTTGGGGATTGGACTAGATAGACTTTAAGGTCCCATCAAATTTTAAATAAAAATGATTCTGTGATAATATATTTGTATATATACATCTAAAAAACCCAAAAGAATCCTGATTAAAAGCATCAGCAAGGGCATCATCCTTTCAAGGGGGCTTGGAGGCCCCATCAACAGCTGAAGACATTATTATACATTTCCTCCTATTTTCATGTTAGCCACAACCTTGGAATTATGAACTGACCTAGAGTTCATTATGCTTGGGTTGAGAGGGTCAGAGCATGGGAGAAACAGTTCCTTCCTTTTTGGGACAATTCAAGGTGGCAAGATCATCAGGTCAAACTGAATGCAAACCCCTTCTCTTGCAGCTGACAACCGGAGCCGAAAACGGGTCAGCAATCAAAAGAACAAGCGGGATTTCTCAGCTTTCAAGGACAATGAGTTGAGAGTGAAAATCTCACCTCAGCTGCTTCTGGCTGCTCACCGATTCCTGGCAACGGGTAAGCCCATGAGGAAGGAATGGTAGGATAGGGTGGTATTCATTTGTGAAATATAATATAAAGTTTTCAAGGAATTCAGAGATGGTGATTTAAAAAAAAAACAAAAACAAAAACATTTAACTTCTGGCCAACTCTGTAGTATGAAGTAATATAGTGTAAAGAGTGTGTGAAGGGTTAAGGACAGTATATCTGCCTCTGGAGAGGATAAAGCTTGATTTTCCCCTAGGATTGAAGGTTGTTTGCATTGTAAACGAGTATCTATTCCACATTTCAAGCAAAAATCTGGAACTAGGGGCTAAAAATCTGAAGGGACCGTAATGAAAATGGTGCCTGGGTCAGATCACTGAGGAGGAAAGAAAGTTGGCATCAGGCAGGGGATGGTCTGTGTAAGTCTCTTGATGATTAATGGCTTTGGGGGGCCCTACACAAAGACATGTAAAAAGTAAGAGGATATGTTTAAAACCCTTGTGCTGGTGCATACAAGATATATGTTCTTATACTCATGTAATAGTGCTTGCAATACTTTTGCTGCCTGTGACCAGACCCATGGTCCTCACTTAGATTTTATGAGTAGTTCTTTGTTTTGCTTCCCTTAACACTTCCTCTATCTTATAGTTCCCTCAGAAAAGAGCTGACAAAATATACATTCCTGATTTCTTACCTTTATGTCAGGGGAAACTTGAATCTCCATGTGGGATACCTTCCTTCCCTCATGCTGCCCTTCCCTTCCCATCCGTCTTCCCAATTTCATTTTCCCTGCCTCCAAACTGATTCTTTCATCATTCCTTCTGCGGTAGTTTTCCTGGCAGAATACTTTGAGATCAGGAATATATGGCATTTCCTCTTATTAGTGATGAGAGACAGGCACACTAGGGATCTGGATCTCTTTGTTGGGGATCTAAACAGGAACTTTTAAATACCCCTCCTTACAAATGTAGACACAAGGAAATTGCTAACTAGATGCCACATTCTGAAGATTCCTGTAAACAACTACCAGGGGAACTCTAATGACAGCATTATTTCCTGTTTTCCATAGAGTTGCCCCTATTCAATTCCTCAATCATATCTGAGAAGATCCTCCTTCGTCTGCTAAAGTATCCAGATGTCATTCAAGAGCTAAAGTTTGATGAACGCCATAAACTTGCTGCGCATCATTACCTTTATGTTCGAAACAAAGCTGCTGACTACTTCATCCTCATATTACAGGTAAGCTCTCCCTTTCATCACATAGACAGCTTTATGATCCCTGTTCCCATTCCTTCCTGACTTGATCTCCTTTAACCTTACTTCCTCCCATGTCCTGCTGAATATTGATTTCCTATTATAATAATGTGTATAGGGAATTCAGAGCTCTGCCCTTCCACTTTTTGAGCTTTATCATCCTGATAACAAAAAACTTTTAAGGCACATTAGTAGAGGCCCTTTTTATCACATTGTCTGTTATCCTTAAGAGAGCTACCTATTCCCAATTCTTTAAGGTTCTAAAAATATTATTCTTCATCTCAGCTAGATTACCCTACCTTCTTTGTGCTTTTCCTCTTTCCTTTATTTGTATTCCTCATACCCATGTCCTTTCAGGGAAAGGTGGAAGTGGAAGCTGGGAAGGAGAACATGAAGTTTGAGACGGGTGCCTTCTCCTACTATGGGATTATGGCGCTTACCTCTCCTCTTAACATGGGTGAGTTGACAAATTCTAGCTGACACCAAACTTGGGTTTATATGGGAATGTCAAACTAAGCAACCCCAAGTTTATATATATATATATATATATATATATATATATATATATATATATATAAATTATAAGATTTGGGCCCTTTCCTCAAGGAGTTTTCATTCTAAGTAGTTCAGAAATAAAAACACATGAATCAATAGCATAGAAGACACGATGGCATATAATTAAATGCTAAGCTGAATGATATAAATTATAAGTAGTAATAGGAATTTAGAGGAAAAAGGAAGACTGTGGAAGCCACAAATAGGCAAGGAAGCTTTCATGAAGTAGGTGGGACTCTTGAATAATGGGCATGACATTCAAAATTGGGAGGGTTGGATAGGCAGGGAGGGTCAGAATGTAATGGGGAGGAGTAAAAAACGGGATTTAGATTAAACTTGATGTGCTAGGAAGGAATTAGGGAGTTGTCGATGTTTTTTGTTTTTGTTTTTAAACAGAAAAAGTAACATAAGAAAGGCAGTATTTAAGGAAAATTGATTTAACATCAATATTCAAAATGAATGAGAGAGTAGGAGAGGCTCAACAACTCAGGAAGGTAATCTTTTGGAACAGCACAGATACAAACAGATGAGGGCCTAGTAAGTATTGATTGATTGGGATTTAGAGGGAAGAAGCCAAGGGATTCCAAAGATTCAAGCCTGGGTGTGTAGGAAAGTGGTAATGATAGAGACTGTGGGATTGGGAGTAGGAGCTTGTTAAGAGAGTTTAAAATGGACAAAAAGAGGAGTAAGTCCCAATTTCCAGTTGGCTTGGGTATCTCCTTTGTCTAACATTTTATTCTAATGACATAAAGAAATTTAAGAGAAGAAATTAGGCAAATTCATAGTAGAAAATGAAGCAAAGGATTTAGAAAGGCTCAGTGACAGAGCATAGACACAGTAGGTCAGGGATTAAGGAATGAAGAAAGGACTAGACATTTGAGAAAAGGAGTTGGATGTGGGTAATGTGGTGGTTTAAACTTGGTAGCACAAACAAGTCATCAGGCTTCTTTTTCTATTTCCCTTCACAGTCCTTGGGACCATGCCTGATATCCTTTTGTCTATACTCTTATGTCTTGGACAGCCTATGGAAAGAGCTGACCCTGAGGTCACCTACTTAACTCATGAACCTTTGGGAAAAAACCCCTTAACTCCTCTGAGTCTTAGGTTTCTTTCTTGAAAATTGAGGGAACTGGATTAATCTCTAAGGTGAACTTAAGGCTCACTTTCTGGTAACCTTTTGGGAGGGTATTGGGTTGGGGTGCTGCTGAACTCATGAAGGTGGTTTGACACACAAGAGCACCCTCTGCTGGTGCTAACAGTACACTTTGTTTTCAGGATATTTTTTTTTTGTCAATCATCTGGTGTTAACTTAGCTATGTATGTGACAGTTACTGTGCTGAGGGCAGAGGGAGGTGGTAAAGAGAGGGACGAGTATTGTACATAATTCCTCAGTTTTGTCAGTACTCTAGAGGATCATCTCCTCAGTTTCCTCATCTCTAAAACAGGAATAGTAATACCTCAAAGTCTACCTCACAGGATTGTCATAAAGATCAAATGAAACAGCATTCAATTTATGAATTTTAAAATGGCTTATAATTGTCAGCCACGATCATTCTTCTCTAGTCCTAACTGCTCATTTACTGTTTCTAACCTAATGGGAAGTTTGTCGCTAAGTATCTCTGGATTTAGATTCTTTCCTAGACAGAGCTCACTTTAACTCTGTCTTTACCCTGAGTTTCCTTTTTCTGCTGAAAATGGTCTGTGGACCGTTATGCCAGCCTCCTGGTCCCATTCTCATGGCTCTGTATCCTGGCTTTTGTACCCAGATATTCACTGGCCTACTTATGGGTCAGTGTCCTCAGCTTAGCTTGGGCATCCTCCTGCCCAGCAGACTAGGTAGTGAAATGGTACACTGGATGAAGAACTAGGTCCAAAGTCAGGAAAGCCTGAGTTCAAATGCCACCACAGCTTTTTAGTAGCTGTGTAACCTTAGCAAAGTCATTTAATATCTGCTTGCCTCAATTTCATCAGCTGTAAAATGAGGCTAATAATAGTACCTACCTCCTAGAATTGTTGTGAGGATCAAATGAGATAATAATCTGTACAACACAATGATATATAGTAGGTACTGAAGATTTATTTCCTTCCTACTTAAATTTAACCTGAAGGGATGTTAATATCTTTTAAAAATGTCCCCTCATCACACAAAGATCCACTCATTGTACAAACAATTAAAAAGAGGAAAAAACAAGTATTTCAGATAGATGAACCAATGCATTAACCAAGTCTAATGATACATTCAGTGTTCCACACTTGTAGTTCTCCAGCTCTACAAAAAAGGAAAGGAGATACAATTTCTTCTCTCTTCAGTACCAATCTTTATTAGTCATTTCATATAGTTTAGTTGTTTTTGTTTCTATTTCTGTTATCACTAAATGTATTCTTTTTCTGGTTTTACTTGGTTCACTTTGTATCAGTTCATAAAAAAGTTTAATATAGTTCTCTTTATTTGTATTGCATCACAATAATATTTAATTCCATTCATGTGTATTTAGCAATTCCCCAATCACTGGGCACCTATATCATTTGTAGTTTGCTACTTCAAAAAAAAAAAAAAAACTCCTGTAAATATTTGGGCATATTTAAGATCTTTTGATCTTTGATATCTTTGAGATAATTCAACTAGCAGTGTGATCTCTGTGTCAAAGGGTCTTTTAGACACTGGTGTTTAGCACAATTCCAAATAGCTTTCCAAAATGGTTAGACCAGTTCACAGCTTCACCATATTATCTTTGTATACCTGTATTTTTTTTTTTTTTAATTTTAGCAGATCATCTAACCTCTGACTGTCTGTTTCCTTAACTGTAAAAAGGGACTAATAATAGTGTGGGATTGTTGTGAGGATCAAATGAGATACTATTTATTTGTCAAATGATTGATATATAGTAGCTACTTAATAAATACTTATTCTATTCCCTTTCTTCCCCACTTCCCAATTTAATGGAGCTAAAGATCACATCAGATTTTTATTGTTGTTCATGACCATATCCTATCATTGACTCATTTTGAGCTTAGAGCTCCATAAAACCCTTCAGTCTTTCTCAGAGAAACATCATATATCCTTGCCTTAGCATCTTATTCTTGTGAAATTGATTTTTTAAAATTCAGGTGTAAAACTTGGCATTCATTTTTACTCTCATATATATATTTTCCCCTCTCAGGCAACTGGGGTCAAGTGACTTGCCCAGGGTCACACAGCTAGGAAGTATTAAGTGTTGGAGACCAGATTTGAACTCAGGTCCTCCTGACTTCAGGGCTTGTGCTCTATCCATTGTACCAGCTAGCTGCCCCCTACTCTCATATATTTTTTAGCTACATTTGTGCCAACTTATTTATTTATCCCATGTGGTCCATGCAGATGCCATTAATGCCTTTTCCTTTAGTGTATATGCTACTTCATATTTAACTCTATCAAACTGCTTCTTGTCATCAGCTGACCATTTTTGCTCATTTGTCTTTGTTTGTTTTTGAGAGGCAATTGGGGTTAAGTGACTTCCTCAGGGTCACTCAGCTAATAAGTGTTAAATGACTGAGGCCGGATTTAAACTCAGGCCCTCCTGACTCCAGGGCTGGTGCTCTGTCCATTGTGCTATCTAGCCGTCCTCATTTGTCATTTTTAATTCATTTGATGTCCTTTGAACTATTAATAAGAATTTGATAAACAAATGCATCAGATTAATCACTAGTTTAAGAAATGAGTAATTCTTTTGGACTGCCAGATCACTCTGGGATGACTTTAGCAAGCTGTTAAGTGAATACTTTTAAGTTAATACTTCTTTGTACACAGAACCTACTTGGCCTAATTTTGGAATGAGCATCAGAAGCTTTACTGAAACCTGGGTGTCTAGCATGAGATGTGTTATTTTCCCTTCATTTATAACATCTGTTATTTTGTTATAGTCATTGGTTTTACTCAATTTGTGAGTGTTAAAATATTTCCAAAATGATTTGCTCTAGTATCTTTATAGGACTGGGAAAGAACTATCTCCCTTTTAAATCCCCTTTACTCTCTTAAAAGTAGGTCACTGTGTCATTTTCTGTATTTAATGCATACTAATCTATTTGCTAGTAATTTTCAAAATTCACAGCTAATTCTTTTGCTTGTAACTTCTTTCAGTTCTTAAGTAGCTGTGAATACATGTCATTGGGGCCCAGGTTTTCAAAATAATGACAAATGTTCCTTCCCAATTGATACATGACTTATCTAGCTGTGTGGTGGCCTTGGGCAGGTTATTCAGTCTTAGCATATAAGGTTAGGATAGAAATCATGAAGTCCAATCCCCTCAGTTTTTACCGACAAGGAAACTGAGGCTATAAAAATGGATTAATTTGCTTAAGACTTTCCTGAGTCAATGGCAAAGGACAACAAACCAAGAGTTCTGACTTGAGCGTTCTTTTCTCCACCAGCTACTTGTCCTAAGTCTGTTGGTTCACCTGTAGTTGAGGATTATAATATGTATAATTATAAGATTCACAGGAATGTTATGAGAAAAAGAATGTATAAATTACAGCAGCTCTATATGGATATGGATCTATGTTAACTTCACTTTACAGGTTAAACAGACATCTAAAGCCAAGAAACCAATGTAGAATGGGTTTCTACTGCCCTCTAATGTCGAAGAGTGGAGCAGCTTAAGGCAAAGAGGGAAATTGACATATTTGATGTAAGATGTGACTAATATAGAAATATGTTTTACAAGGTTGCACATGTATAGCCTAATTGCTTACTGTCTCAGGAAAGGAGAAAACCTGAAATTCAGAATTAAAAAAAAATTTCTTTTACATGTAATTGGGAAAAAAATGAAATGCCATTTTGATGTAAGAAAACACTTGCTAACAGGACTGTCTAAAGGAAATTGAGTTGTCTTAAAAGACAACTCTATGGTGCTGGTGGTAGATTGCTCCCTCCTTGGAGGTTTTTGGGTAAAGGCTAGATGACCAATTTTCAGGTGTATTGTATTAGGGATTCCTTTTCCAAAATTAGTTAGTCCAAATGACTACTGAAGATACTTCCATCTCTGAAATTCTATGATCCCAATTTTACCTTTCTGCCTCATTGTTCAACCCATAAAATAACAGAGTTTTAGAAGTGAATCTTAGAAATTACTTACTCTGGGGTAGCTAGGTGGTGCAGTGGTTAGAGCACCAGCCCTTAAGTCAAGAGGACCGAGTTCAAATCTGGTCTCACACACTTAACACTTCCTGGCTGTGTGACCCTAGGCAAGTCACTTAACCCTGATTGCCTCAGCAAAAAAGAAAGAAAGAAAGAAAAAAGAAAAGAAAGAAAGAAATTATTTTTTCTAGTATCCTTTCTTCCCCTGCTTTGGTAAATGAATAAATTAGCCTTAGGATGAAGTAACTCCTAGACCATAACTAGTGGAAGAGCTAGAACAAACAAGAATTTAGTTTTCCTATGTCAGGCCAGTGCTCTTTTCACTATATCATTTTGTCTAATTTTTAGATAGGGAAATTGGACAAGGAGAAGATGAGCTATTTGAGTCATTTTGTGATCCAGGAACAAACCCTGGAACATCATATCCTGACCTAGAAATAATGATTAAGGGCTAAGGATCTTATGTCCTAGAAAGCATGGAAAACAGAGACAAGTCTTGCAGTGAATTACGTAGAATGCATAATATTAGTCTTTTTGAAATGGTTAAGTGATTGCTATCTATGTCTAAAGTGCAGGTTTATCTTCTTCCTGGAAAAGAGATTCAAAGGCTCAAAGAATGGCTTTCTATTTCTAAGTTCAAGAAGAATGGAGTGTTCTTTTAAAAAATGGAAGAAGAGTTTGAGTATAAAAACAGAGAAGAAAGAGTATATCTGAAGGAGCAGAGAGAGAATCATAGCTTATTCCCAGGCGACTTGAAGATGAAGAATTGTGACACAAAGGATGATAGGGTTTGAACTGGAAAGGACCTTAGAAAACATATAGTCCTAGGTGCACTTATATATAAGAATTTATACGCTTCTAACTGAAAAGGAGTAAGCTTGATCCTTTGAGGAGGAAGTAGATCCTTCCTTGTCCTCCAGTGAATGATGCTGTGAATCCAGTTTCATCAGGTGAGACATTATCCAAAAAAGTATACAAAGAAGAGACAAGTAGTACTGGCTGATGACTCCCTGCTCAGGGGCTGCTGGGGAAGTTATCTATTGAGTTAATGCTAACAAAAGAGAAGTCCACTGGCATTTATCCAGGACTTGATGGAGATTCACCCCAAGACTTATCAAACCTCATGACTACGACTTCTAATGATTCCTAGGGGCACAAACAAGACTACCAGAAAGGATCTAATAAAATTGCCAAGGTGTATAGAATGTCAGGCAAAGGACTGAAGACCTTAAGAATGCAGATAGTGTTTTCATCATATCTTACAATTTGAAATCGAGGGCTTCAGAAGATAAAGGCAAATGTGGGAAGTAAGCAGCTGTTTAAAGTGGTGTGGTATATCTGAGGATGGAGATGAAAATTTATGGACCACAGTTTAAAATATAGAGATGATGGGCTCTTGGGCAGAGAAAGAATGTACTTTAATAATGTCTCATAAAAATATGCTTATCTACATTCTTAAAAATCTAAGGCAAAGGAGTTTATAAACCAAAAAGGAGATGAAGGAGAAAATTACATATGTTTAATTACCAAACTAAATACCAAGAGCCACAGTACTATCCTCTGATGTCCAGGAGTGGGGCAACTTAGGGCAAAGAAGGAAATTGACTTAGATTTAATGTAAAAAACAGTCGCTAACAATTAGAACTATCTAAAGGAGGAATAAGTTGCCTTAGAAGATAGTGGATCACACCCTCAT
Organism: Myrmecobius fasciatus; assembly: GCA_023553655.1. Lineage (NCBI taxonomy): Eukaryota > Metazoa > Chordata > Mammalia > Dasyuromorphia > Myrmecobiidae > Myrmecobius > Myrmecobius fasciatus. Next base: position 40,065 of record JAJPUD010008721.1, read on the forward strand.
TGGAAGTTTTTGATCAGTTATTAAAAAGAGCCAGGGATTCAAAAAATGGCTCTCCCTTTTCAAGGTTATCAGAAAGAATGAAATGCTCCTCTAAATGTTCCTTATAGCAGTAGAGATATCCAGAAATCCTCAGACAACAAAATGCAAGAAAAGAGTTGGCAATAAAACCAAAAGCCTCAAATATTTACATACAAATGAACAAAGGATGGATTACAAATAAGATGAACTAGAGATCCTGATGCAGAATTTTTTTTTTTTTTTTTACATCATGGATGTCATTTAGATTTGATAGGATAGGCACTCTGGAAAAGGTTGTATTTGTGTGTGTCTGTATAGGAGTGCACACACACATACACACACACACATACACACACACACACACACACCCCTGTTTGGAAAGGAAGAAGCCAGGTGAAATGAATTAATGAATGAAGCATTGGTTAAGCACTTACTGTATGTAAAGCACCATGCTAAGCCTTGGGGATATGAGCTTATATTCTAACGGGCTGCAATTTTTATAGGAAAGACCAGTGGTCCTTAGGATTCTGGAGCAAAGCAGGTGGGTAAGGCTTCTTCTTTAATGTCATTTCCACTGAAAAAATTATGTCAGTTCCTGATGCTGATGAAAGTACCTAGGTCTTCAGTTACAGGAACTCTCTTTTCTGGGTCTTTAATAGATAGCTATAACATAAAGAGAACTGTTGCCAGGCTGCTTCTGTACAGATGCTTCCCAGGATGATAGCTGAAGGTCTGAGTTAGAGGCATTGCTATTCCAAAGACCTTTGCGTTCAGAGTCCTAGTCTGTTTCCATTAGGGACTTAGTAGAAATTATGGTCCAAGTTTTTGTGGTGATTTGACCTGCCTGGTATGTGCTGCCTTCTGTCTCTCAGGATGCCTTACTCCTTCAGCTAGTCTGGCTTACCTGACATGTGAATGGCAGAAGAGCCAGCTCCCTGGATACTAGCTGTGGGGCTTGGCTGGAAGCAGGATTGGCAGTCTGGGAAGCTGCCACTTCCAGGGCTTTTGTGACTAGTTGTCTATTAGTGGCAGTTGGTCAGAAGTTGTTGCTGGAGGTAATGAGGAAGATGGGCCCTCTCTTCCTCAATGATGTCTACAGGGGCTGGAAGAGAAGCAGGTCTTGTGGTTTGGGGTACACCACTATTCCCAGTGCTTAGGTCCAGGATCCTGATACCATCAAGGTCTGAGGGGACATATGGTAGTCAAGGTGGTAGTAATACAGACTAGCATTCTGTATTAAAATATACTTACATGAGGAAATCTAGGAACCAAAGAGGGAAAGTATGGTAGAGAGCATTTGGATGAAGATCCAGGGGAAGCAGAGCAGAAGTGATAATATTGAAGTATTTATCCTACAGTCTACCTAGACAGTAAAAGGAAAACTGATGAGGAATCAATGATACAAACTTGTCATGGTGGCAGTGATTAAGGACTTCAGTTATCTGGAAATCTTTCGGAGCTGTCTTCTTCTGCCAAAAGCTGGACCACTAATCATTTCTTGACTTTCTTTAATGATGCTTTCATCCTTTAAAAGGTGGAGAAATCATCAAGGGAAACTTCTATTCTGGACCTGATTCAGACCTACAAGAAAGAACTGATTGCTTGGGTGGAAATGATGGGAACCTTGGGGGTAAGTGACTAATCTATCTTAAAGATTTGTGATACAGAAGAAGAGTTGAGCGGTCTGACATGAACCTTAGATTTTGGAAGAGTAGATTACAAAGGACCCAGAGATAGTTTAAATCCCTCAACCTAAAATTCTACAGAGAAAGTTCAGGAAGGATGGAAAATTCTTGAGAATGAAATTCTGAAGACAAAGAAAGAAACAATTCTCATATAGAAGAAAAGGAATTTTTGGTCTAAAGAGACTGGTATAAACGTAGAGGAACTCAACCAATTTAGATATATAAAAGACATGCACAAAAGATGAGACCAAGGACTGACAATCAAGGATGAATACAAAAGTCTGCCATGGTCCTATTAAAATGTGAGGAGTACTAAAATACAGAATGACCTGAAATTGGATAAGAAATCTGAGATGAACAGAATTTTTTTTAAGTTATAAGTTATTAGAGAAAAATGGTGGCTTGAAGAAGTAGTATGGAGTAGATGGCTGATTGAAGGCACAGCTACTCAGATATTGTGTTTGTAATTTCTGACAAGAAGAAAGATCTTAAGATAGAAGAGGATGTAAGTAAAATGGCTCATGGGGACTTGATGCTGCCCATGATAACTAAGAAAATAATCAGAAAGGACATAACTGCCCTTAGTGAGTTCAAGTCATTTAGACCATATCTGAAGCATGTCATTGGGTCTTGAAAGAACTAACATATATGATCATTAGACCATTGCCTGTGATATTTTCTTTGTTCTTTTTTTTTGGGGGGGGGGGAACTGAGGCAATTGGTATTAAGTGACTTGCCCAGAGTCACACAGCTAGGAAGTATTAAGTGTCTGAGGCCAGATTTGAACTCAGGTCCTCCTTTCTTCAGGGCTGGTGCTTTATCCACTGCCCCAACTAGGTGCCTCTGCCTGTGATATTTTCTTTTCTTTTTTTTTTTTTTTTAAATGACTTTAATTTTATTTCCTTTGCTTAAGCCAAATCATTAAATTTCACAGTGATTTTGGGTAGGAGGGAGACAGAGAAAAGACTGTGGATTAGATCATGGTTGAGTGGGGTAGGACTGGTGAGACCACAGGCCTCACTGGGGAAGCTGGAGGAGCACTGACTGTCCAGCAGGCAGGTAGGTGATGTTTTGAGAACGGGAAAGCTGGTATGCGATGTCCTCTGCTGCTTCCAGTTTACGAAGTTCTATTAGGCCATCTCCTGCAGTGGCCAGTGAATTGGCAATCAGCTCAGCTGCTTTAGAGTCACCCTCTGCCGAGATGATGGCTGCTTTCTTCTGCTGCTCAGCCTTTTCCACTACAAATCTGGCCCTCTCTGCTTCCTGCTGAGCCACCTGTTTGGCTTCTACTGCCTCCGTGAACTCCTTCCCAAAGGTCAGATGCGTCAAAGAAACATCATCTAGGATGAGCCCAAAGGTTGCAGCTCGCTCTGTAAGGTCATCACTCACTTGCCTGGAGACCAGTTCTCTCTGGGTAATCAATTCTCTAGCATCAAATCGAGCTACCACTGACTTGAGGATCTCAGTGGTGATAGATGGCAGCACCCGCTCATCGTAGTCCTCGCCAATGCTGGTGAAGATTCGGGGCAGCTGATTGGCAACAGGTCGGAAGAGAATTCGAAGAGTGATATTGACATTCTGTAAATCCTTGCTACCAGTGATTACTGGGACATTCCGTGGCCGGGAACGGCAGTCAAAAATAATTGGTTTCTGTACCCATGGGATGAGAAAATGAGTCCCTTCCGCTACAACGATGTCTAGGACTCCACGGAACCTATCAAAGATGACAGCTCTGTGACCAGCATCCACATTATATAAGGCAGAGTTGACAACTCCTCCTACAACAGCTAAGCCCAGGCCAAACTTGCCAACAGCTTCAAACAGTTTAGCAGCCATGTCTCCTTCAGATGGTCTTGGTCTTCTATCCTCTTGGACCAGACACAACTCTGACCTCCACATGAATTCCTCAAACCTACTTACTCTGCCTGTGATATTTTCAATGATTATCTTTCTCAGTGATTTTTGAAAATTAAGAACCGATCATGACAGACTAACCTAATTTTCTTTTCTTTTTCTTTTCTTTTTTTTTTTTTTTGGACAGGCTTCTTATTTTTCTATAGAGATAGTTTACCTAGATCTCAGCAAAACATTTTACAAAGTCATTCATGAAATTATGTGGACAAAGAAAAGTAATATGGACTAGGGAATAGTATAATTAATGCTTGGATGCCAAGTTGGAGAGAGGTACATATATAGTGAGGTACTACAAGGATCAGTGCTAAATGAAAGCATGGATGATGCTTATCAAATTTGCAGGTCACTCAATTGATCATAGCACCAAATAGGTTCTATACATTATGCTAGGTGCTGGGATATAAGACACAAATGAAATAGTTCCTGCCCTCAAGGAGTTTATATTCTTTAGATAGAGACAAAATGCACAGATATGTCTATACAAAGTAAATGGAGATGTGTTATGGTGTAGTAGTTAGCCATCCCTAAACCCAGGAAAATCTGGCTTTAAGTACTGTTTGTGACTCAGGACCAGTCCTTCAGCCTCATATTCATTGGTGGACAGAGTTTCCTTACTTAAGAGTTCCTTAAATCAATGAAATCATAGGACTAGTTCCTATACAAAATTAATACAAGATTTTGGGAGGTAAGAGATGGATACACTAATAACTACAGGCAGGGATCAGGAAAGACCTCTTGTAGGAAATGTTTAAAATAAACTTTCATGGAAACTTCAAATTTACCTTAGCAGATTTGCAGAAGACACAAAGATTGGAGCAACAGGTAATGTAGAGGACATAGTCAGGTTCAAAAGTAATCTCAAATACTCTAAAGTTCTTCTTTTATCCTCACTCTATTCCCATCCCCTAGGCCATTTAGGCACCTAGAGTTTTCTTCTTGAGTTAACTAGAGAATGTTAAATATTTTAGATTTGAAGTTTGATTTAGGTTGAAAACTGTTAAAGCAATTATACAAAGAATGCTTTTGTTGAAGATGTGATCTGTTTTAGAAAATGATCTGTAGGAAGCTTATTCCCTTTTTATACTTTCATCAAGAATATCTTCAATATGTACCTAGACCAATGAGATGAGAAAGAAGACATGGATCATGTTTTTTTCTTTTTTTCTTTTTTCTTTTTGCTGAGGCAATCGGGGTTAAGTGACTTGCCCAGGATCACACAGCTAGGGAATGTTAAGTGTCTGAGATCAAATTTGAACTCAGGTCCTCCTAACTTCAGGGCTGGTGCTCTATCCACTGCGCCACCTAGCTGCCCCGTTTTTTTCATTTTTACCAGTGTAATTTAGTTTTGATTTTGACCCTTTTGGTCCAACTGCTTATGGACAAACCGATTTGAAAATGACTTCAACATCTGTGAAAAATCATTTCCTTTCTGTTAAGATAAACCACTTTGAATGCAAGACCTCCCCTGTGGTTATAATTTGTTTATTACAGAAAAGTTTGATTCAGTAGCAAAACACTTAGGTATAAAGATCCTCCATTAGGGTTTGGCCTTTTTATGTTTTAAAATCATACAAGTTTCCATGATAGTGATAACCATAGAGAAAATTGTTTAATTATCTTCTGATTACAAATAAATATTATTTAAGACATAAAACAGAAAGAAGTGTGCCTGATTAAAAATGCTCACCAATGTTAAAGTAATGGAAGATGTCCTATGCAGACTGAATAGAAGAGAGATTCTTGAAACATGGTCACGTGTTCCATTTACTCATATTTGCAAATGATACTGTACTAATTGCATCAATCCACAAAATACTTTTGGATCTTTTCTGTGAGATTCATGTCCTTTGAAGAAATTAACCTAGCAATCTATGGAGGAAAGACCAAGTCAGTAAAGAACCCATGTTGCTTAGTTAATTTCATGTAGTTGGCTATATAATCATTAGGTTGGTCCATCAGTTCCTGCTTCAGGTATAGGCCTTGCTAACTGGCAGTGAACAGAACCCAGGAGTCTTAAGGGAAATTGCACAGCTCCTCTAAGCAACAATACTCAAGCTCTTCTGAGCAGTGATGTATTTCTGGTTCTCCTATGTAGCTACGAATCATAGAATACCATGACCCTTAAGAAGAGTCAAATTTGTAGTGATCCAGGGATTTGTGATCTCTTTTGATGGCAGGATTAGCCTTATGAATTAGAGATTTGTGTAAGAATCAAAAAATGGGCTTATATAATGAATTTGTTAACTTCACAAATCTTGTCATGGCATGTATGCAATGCTAGAGAAAGAAATGAGATTCATAATGTTTTTAAGAAATTATACCGTTGAGATTTTATAGTTTATGAAAGCTTACTGAAATGGTTGGAAGGGACCTCAGAGAACTCCTTCAAGGACACTTGAAGGAAAACTCCCTTCTCCTACAGTTCTCCCAACAAAGGATCATCCAGACTATTCTTTCAGACCTCAAGTATAAAAGAACTCCTTACTTTTCATGGCAATTCATTCCATGGTGTGGCAGAACTCTTGATTGTTTTTTTTTTTTAAAGCTTTTTATTTGCATAACATATGTATGGGTAGTTCCCCAGCATTGATCTTTACAAAGCTTTCTATTACAAATCCTCCCCCCAGTCTCCTCCCCTCCCCTAGATGGCAGGAAGTCCACTACATGTTAATAATGTTGAGATACTTGACAAGTTGTGCAAGAAAAATCCTATCTACAAGAAAAAAAAGAAAATCAGAGAAAGGAAATACAATGCAACCAAACATCAATAGAGAGCATGAAAATGTTATGTTGTGGTCTACATTTCACATCCCTTTCTCTGGGTGTACATGACTTTCTTCACTGAACAATTGGAACTGGTTTGAGACAATTCTTTGTTGCAGAGAGCCATGTCCATCAGAATTGATCATCATGTAATATTGTTGTTGCTATGTATAATGATCTCCTGGTTCTGCTCGTTTCACTCAGCATCAGTTCATGCAAGTCTCTCCAGGCCTCTCTGAAATCATCCTGCTGGTCATTTCTTATAGAACAATAATATTCCATAACATATACCATAATTTATTCAGCCACTCTCCAATTGATAGGCATCCCTTCAGTTTCCAGTTTCTAGCCACTACAAAAAGAGCTGCCACAAACATTTTTGCACATGTGGGGCCCTTTCCCTCCTCTAAGATCTCTTTGGGATATAGTCCCAGTAGAAACACTGCTGGGTCAAAGGGAATGCACAGTTTGATAACTTTTTGAGCATAGCTCCAAATTACTCCCCAGAATGGTTGGATCCATTCACAGTTCCACCAACAATGTATCAGTGTCCCAGCTTTCCCCTCCAACATTCATCGTTATCTTTTCCTGTCACTTTAGCCATTCTGACAGGTGTGTAGTGGTACCTCAGAGTTGTCTTAATTTGCCTTTCTCTGATCAATAGTCATTTGGAACAACTTTTCACATGACTAGAGATGGCTTTAATTTCATCATCTGAAAATTGTCTGTTCATATCCCTTGACCACTTATCTATTGAAGAGTGGCTTGAGTTCTTATATATGAGACAATTCTCTATATATTTTAGAAATGAGGCCTTTATCAGAACCATTAAATGTAAAGATTACTTCCCAATTTGATGCTTCCCTCCTAATCTTGTCTGCATTAGTTTTATTTATACAGAAACTTTTTAACTTGATATAATCAAAATTATGTATCTGGTGTTCAATTAGGAGTTCCATATCTTCTTTGGACATAAATTTATTCCATCTCCACAGGTCTATGAGAGGTAAACTATACTACGTTCCTCTAATTTGCTTACAATATCACTCTTTATATCCAGATCATGAACCCATTTAGATCTTATCTTGGTATGTGGTGTTAGATGTGGGTCAAGCCCTAATTTCTTCCACACTAGTTTCCAATTTTCCCAGCAATTTTTGCCAAATAGTGAGTACTTTATCCCAAAAGCTGGGGTCTTTGGGTTTATCAAACACTAAATTGTTAAAGTTATTGCCTAGATTGTCCTGATAACCTATCCTATGCCACTGATCGACTGCTCTATTTCTTAGCCAGTACCAAATGGTTTTGATGACTGCTGCTTTATAATATAGTTTTAGATCTGGTACAACAAGGCCACTTTCATCTGCCTTTTTTTTCATTAATCCCCTTGAAATCCTTGACCTTTTGTTCTTCCAAATGAACTTTGCTACTATTTTTTCTAGATCTGTAAAATAATTTCTTGGGAGTTTGATTGGTATGGCACTAAATAAGTAGATTAGTTTGGGTAGTATTGTCATTTTTATTATATTGGCTCTGCCTACCCATGAGCACTTAATGTTTTTCCAATTAATTAGGTCTGATTTTATTTGTGTGGAAAGTGTTTTGTAGTTTAGTTCGTATAGTTTCTGACTTTTCCTTGGCAAATAGATTCCCAAATATTTTATCCTATCATCCGTTATTTGGAATGGAATTTCTTTTTGTGTCTCTTGCTGCTGAATTTTGTTGGTAATATATAAAAATGCTGATGATTTATGTGGATTAATTTTGAATCCTGCAACTTTGCTAAAGTTGTGAGTTGTTTCTAGTAGTTTTTTAGTTGAGTCTCTAGGATTCTCTAAGTATACCATCATGTCATCTGCAAAGAGTGATAATTTGGTTTCTTCATTACCTACTCTAATTCCTTTTATCTCTTTTCCTTCTCTTATTGCTAAAGCTAACATTTCTAATACAATATTAAATAGTAATGGTGACAGTGGGCAGCCTTGTTTCACTCCTGATCTTATTGGGAATGGTTTTAGTTTGTCTCTATTATATATGATGCTTGCTGATGGTTTTAAATAGATGCTACTGATCATTTTAAGGAAAAACCCATTTATTCCTATACTCTCTAGTGTTTTTAATAGGAAAGGGTGTTGGATTTTATCAAATGCTTTTTCTGCATCTATTGAAATAATTATATGGTTTTTGTTAGTTTGGTTATTAATATAATTAATTATGCTGATAGTTTTCCTAATATTGAACCAGCCCTGCATCCCTGGTATAAATCCTACTTGGTCATAGTGTGCTATCCTGGGGATAACTTTCTGTAATCTCATTGCTAATATCTTATTTAAAATTTTTGCATCAATATTCATTAGGGAAATTGGTCTATAGTTTTCTTTCTCTGTTTTCACCCTACCTGGTTTAGCTATCAGCACTATATGGGTCTCATAGAAGGAATTTGGCAGTAGAACTCTTGATTGATGAATCTTGATGAAGATTTTCCTTATTACATTGTATCTAAATTGACCCTTCTGCAATTTCCACCCATTGATTCTGTTTTAGCCCTGGGGACCACAAACACAAAGATTTTTGACAAGGATCCAGCACTTGCAACCACTAATTCTGTCAGCACCCTGGAATGTAGTTCATTTGGACCTTGGAACCTAAACTCATCAAGGCCAGCTAGGTACTTTCGTGGCCTATTTGGATTCCAACTCATTCTTGATTTTTGTTCTGTCCTTTCAAATATCATTCCATTTTTCAGAGAAAATAGAAGCAAGATAGTAGTTAAGTAGCTGAGCTTTTCATCATCATCAATTACTATTTATTAAATTATTTATTTGTTATTTATTAAATGAGCTGCTAAACACCAGGATACAAAGATATTAAATAGCCCCTTCCCTCAAGTTGCTTATATTTTATTATCATTGACTCATCTACTTTATGCAGTATTCTTTCTTTGATCCTCTCTTTTTCTCCCAAAAAGGGTTTTTTTAGTTATATTTTGTTTTCCTTGATATTTACTTCCAGGCTCAGATCATAGTGAATTTCAGTATACCTGACACTTTTTTATAAAATCATACTGTATGTTTATATTCATCCTGTATTACCTTCCTTTGCTTCCATCTTATATTACAAAGGTTTTTTTTTTTAAATCTCTGAATTGATTGAAGAGTTTCCACATTAATCTTTTCCCCCTTTTCCTTCTCATGACATTTGATGCAAAGATTATTCTTTTTTGTATTTTAAATTTTCTTATTCTAATTATGTTGATTTTGTTCATGCAAAAGACTTTTAGTACATCATTATCAAAAGTATTTTATCTTTTATGGTTTTCTCAGTTCTTTCTTTGATTATGCACTCTATTCCAGTCATAGCTGTAAAAGGCTTGTTTATTTGTTTGTAAGTTCTGTCTCCTACAAGTAATTGGATATCTTTATTCTTCTTGTGTTGTGGATATTCATCTAGTTTGATATTTAGCTGTAAGCAATTATCTTCTTTCCTTTCTTTTTCAGTTTAAAACCCTCCTTGTTTTTTCAAGATACATTTTTATTATATTGAATGTTCTTGTAATCACTTTTACCTCCAGTATTTTAAGTTGTGGTCCAGAAATCCAAATCCTGTTTTCATCTTTGTTTTTTTTTTTTTGTTTGTTTGTTTTTTTGTTTTGTTTTTGTTTTTTTTTATCTTTGTTTTTATGTGAATAAAATTTTATTTTGTTTTAACACTGCAGATAGAAATAAAGCACCCAAACAAAAGTAAGACCTGTTTCCCTCCCCCAAAAGCAATTAAACAAAAATTTTTGCACTTGACAGTATTGCTACATATACTTCTGTAACTTATAATTTTGTTAAAGAAAGGAAGACTATGTGCTTAAACTTTCACAAGGTAGTACCAAAATTATCCAGTGAATAAACTGAATTTGTTGCCATTTAACAATGTCATTATTTATACAATTGTAATTAGTGTGTATATTGTTCTTTTTCATCTTTTCTAGTCACTCTGTATCCCTTAATAAAGTCTTTTCATATTTCTTGGAATTCTTCACTTTTGTAATTCCTGTGGCACAAATATTCCTTTATGATCACATATCATAATTTATTTATCCTTTTTATGATTGTTGACCATATTGTTTCCAAGTCTCAGATACTATCCTCTTAACCAGCTCTTCATTTTCCCAAATCTATCCTTCTCTTAGAAGTACCTGACTTCAGTTGGTATTAGTTAAAATACCATCTGTGACCATATAGTCTTGAGTTTCTTTCAGAACTTAATCCAAAGGGATGCTTTCTGGGTTACTTATGTTGCTGTGATGTGTTGCCAGGTGAATCACACCTGTATGATGGTAGTCATCAGGTTTGATAAGTGTTGGAAAGTTTTCTTGCCTTCCACATACATGCCCAGAAAGATAGCAGACCTGTTTACTGTTACCGTCCCTTCTGTAGATAGCTGCCCTCATGTTAGACATAATAGAAGGTCACAGGAAAGAAAGAAATCTCTACAACTATTGTAGGGGAAGTAGGATAGTTAATTAGCAAAGAATAAAAAGGATTGTTGTATAGTAGCGAGGACTTTGAGATTAAACAATGTGAAATTTATAATAGATCTATTTGGCATGGTTGCATAACTTTGTCCAACTTTGTTTTGTAACTTTCCACTAAGAACAAAGAAGGGTGGTGATGGGAATAACCCAAGGTATAGTTTGGTGTAATGCATGATAGCTTATGGGACAAAGGGTACAAGAACAGAGAATAGTATATAATTGAGTATTTCCACTAATGTCCAAGTTTAATCTTTACTGAACTGGGAGTTGCAGTATTCCTTGCTTCCTATTGCTTTTTTCCAGACTTTCCCTCTGCTTCCATCACTTAGCAACTTCCCCTTCTCTAAGATTCAATGTGTCTATAAATATGTCATCCAGCACACATCCAGGTAGCAGTCATATCCTGATTTTCAAGACATTCTTTTCTTCTCTCTTAAATTCATTACCTGGCTCACAGTTTTCTTCTCTGCCACAAATTCTGTCCAGATACTAGGAGACTACAACATATTGCTATTTCCTTAAATACCTGGACCTCCTAGTTCTACAGTCTCCTTACCCCACATGACCTACTTCTGGAATCCTCACAGCCACACACAGAGACTGTCTCATTCTTGATGTTCCACTCGACCAAAAGTTGACCACATTGACCATGACCCAGATTTATGAAATTCTTTTATCTAATCATAATTTTCCATTCTACCATCTCTTCCTATTTTGTATTCTATTGCTTCTATGTAAGTATCTGGAATAGGATATGAATGTTTCATTCTATAACTCTTCTTTCATTGACTCAGGTCTCTCAATTCTTCAGTACTCTTCCAAACTAGTATTATCCTTCTTTTGTTCCTCTTTCCTCCCTTCTCAATCACTTGTGACCCTATAGTTAACCAATTCAACATTATAGTATTCTCTGCTCTTGGATCACTTGCTTCCTTTTCCTAATGATGATCTTCATGCCTTAAGAAATCTCAGACAAAACTGGACATGCTACAGACAGTCATTAGCTAGCCCAAATGTACTCCCAACACACCATTGTTTTACTCCTCCTTATTTGATTATTGTTATTTTTTTGGTTAAAGCTCTTTATTTGCAAAACATATGCATAGGTAATTTTTTAACACTGACCCTTGCAAAGCTTTCTGTTACAAATTTTTTCCTCCTCATTCTGGAGAGCAATTTAGAACTAAGCTCAAAAAGTTATCGGGCTGTCCATACCCTTTGACCCAGCTGTGTTTCTATTGGGCTTATATCCCAAAGAAATCTTAAAGGAAGGAAAGGGACCCACATGTGCAAGAATGTTTGTGGCAGCCCTTTTTGTAGTGGCTAGAAACTGGAAACTGAATAGATGCCCTTCAATTGGAGAATGGCTGAATAAATTATGGTATATGAATATTATGGAATATTATTGTTCTGTAAGAAATGACCAGCAGGATGATTTCAGAGAGGCCTAGAGAGAGTTGCTTGGACTGATGCTGAGTGAAATGAGCAGAACCAGGAGATCATTATACACGGCAACAACAATATTATATGATGATCAATTCTGATGAACATGGCTCTCTGCAACAAAGAATTGTCTCAAACCAGTTCCAATTGTTCACATGTTAATTATGTTAAAATATTTGACCGATCGAATATGTACATACAGATTTATACAGTTATCTTGCTGTACAGGAAAGAAAAGGAAAAAAAAAACCTAAGAAGGAAAACATGCAAGCAAATATCAATAGAGAGTGTGAAAATGCTATGTTGTGGTCTAGACTCAGTTCCCACAGGCTTCTCCCTGAGTATATATGGCTTTCTTCATCACTGAACAGCTGGAACTGGTTTGAAACATCTCATTGTTGAAGAGAACCATGTCCATCAGAATAGATCATCATATAATCTTATTGTTGCTGCATACAATGATCTCCAGGTTCTTCTGATTTCACTCAACATATTTGGTTATTTTTCACAAAAATCTCCAAACTTTCCCTTTTTCTACCTTTACAGCCAAATTCCTAAAAAAGCTGTTTATGCTGATTTCTAGTTCCTCTTTTCTCACTCAATTCTCAATTCTTTTCAGTTTGCCTTCTTTCTTATTATCTAGTCACTCAAGTAAAATTATTCTTTCCAAAGTTGCCAAATCCAATGACCTAACTACTTTTGAAGCTGTTTACCAGCCTTTTCTGGATCTTTACTTTGTCATATTGTTCTTTCTTGATATTATCTATCTCCTATCTGACCCCTCCTTCTTAATCTCCTTTTCTGAATTACTATTTATGTATCTCTAACCTTTGATGTATCCCTAGGCTCTGACCTGGGCTCATCTTTCTGTATTCTCACTTGATGACCTCATCAGCTCCTCCTAGATATGGTTTCCTCCTAGCACAGTTCTCTCTCCTAGATCCAATCCTACATCAAACTAGATCTGTACATCAACAAGCATTGATTAATTGATATTTATGTGCCAAACATCATGCTAGGAATTGGGATTACAAATACAGTGAGTGAAACACTTTCTGTTCTCAAGGAACTTAAATTAGAACAGGGAGAAAGCAAATGCTTGGATATATGTGAAAGAAGAGAAGTCTTTGGAAGGTATACATTCTAGAAAAGTGAGACAGTGCAGAAATGGAGGAAGGAAATGTTATGGGTAAAGGACAGAAAAAAAGCCATTTTGGACAATAGCTGAATGCTGCCAGAGAGGGAATAATGTAATGAGATTGGAAAGATAAGTTGGGGGCAGGTTGTAGAGGCCTTTAATACTTAAATAAAAATTTATGTTTGATGTGGCAATCAGGGAGACACTGATTAATGGAGTAGATCCCAACCTAGAACTGAGTCCTGTACCAGAATTTCCCTATTTCTGCCAAGAACACCCCTATCCTTCCAGACATTCAGCTTTGCAACAAGCAGGTCATCCTGATTACCCAATCTCCCTCACCTCATAAAATTCATTACTTGCCAGTTCTTATTGATTCTACTTCTACAGCTTCTATTAGCTCCACACCCTTCACATGATCACTACCCTAAGGGAGACCTTCTTCCCTTCTCACCTGTATTAATACAATAGCCTTGGAATTGCTTAAAGGATTTTCTTTTCAATCTGTCTTCCACACAACTGCCAAAGTCTTAAAGCACAGGTTGTGCACTGAAGGTTGCACAGAAGCAAGGAAATGGACACCAAAGCAAGTAGGAGAGACTTAGAGCAACAGGGAGGGGTGTAGAAATTACATGCCAAAAATGAGAAATTTAGGAATACATTTTGGGGAAACATGTGGCAGAAGAGATGGAAGGATAGGAAGTTATGACCAGAGATGACTTTCAGAGTCCAAGATTATCCCTGAAGGCAGTACACTTATTTATGATAGTGAGATTTAATGTTTGAACATCTCTCTGAGTAGCTATGGTCAAATGGGTTGAGAAAATTGATGAGGTTGGATGCCAGAATGTTTTCAAGGGCATGTCTAATACATGTTTAACTCCTTCAATATTAGGACAGAGTTCTTCTGGGCAGGACAGAGGCTGGAATGGAGAGGAAGAATATGATCAAGATGATAGTAACCAGGATCTGAATAGGGGTGATCTTGGATAGATAAGTAACAAGATGGTCCAGAGTGTTGAGACAAAGGAGCTAGGGAGACAGAGTGAGGCTAGGTAAGGATGCAGTCCAGAGAGAATCTGGGAATGCCAGATGATGGAAAGAATATGAAAGGAATGTGAAAAGAAGTATTTTTTGTTTGTTTAATAACAAAGGGCATTCCAGAGATCACAAACGGAGAGGAGGTAAAGGAGAGGACACTGAAAAAGACCAGAATTGAGCTTGTTTGTGATGATAGTTCAAGAGGAATCAGAGGAAATGTTTTCACCATGGGGAAGTGAAGAAAGAAGAGATTTGGAACCAGTAATGTGGAGAGGGAAGTAGAAAGTTAGTCAGGAAGAGCAAAAGAGTTGCCATGCAAAATTAAGTATCCAATTGAGACCTGATAACCTCAATTTGTGGTGGATCTTAGTAACATAATGGTGCTAGTTGATGTGACTTCCTTCATTGGGGGTTCAGGAGATAAGAAATTTGATCAGAGTGTGGTTGGCAAATAAGTGATCCTGGGCAGATGGAGTAGGTCAAGGATGCAAGGGAGTCCAGAGCAAAGGACAATACATTGCATAGTTTAAATGGTTTTTAAATTTAAAATCAAGACTAGGAGAAGAGCAGGTTGGTTTTTTTTTGTGGGTTTTTTTTTTCTTGTAGATCTGATTTTTCTTGTACAGCAAAATAACTATAAATATGTATATACATATTCGATTTGTCAAGTATTTTAACATAATTAATATGTATTAGACTTCCTGCCATCTAGGGGAGAAGGTGGGGGGAAGGAGGGAAAAATTTGTAACAGAAAGCTTTGCAAGGGTCAATGATGAAAAATTATGTTTTTGCAAATAAAAAGCTTTAATTAAAAAAAAAGTCTAGGAGAAGAGGAGCAGTTTAAAACAAAGAATGGTTTTAGAAGGAATATAATAGAGAAATTAAAATACAGGAGATTATGATCAGAGAATAGAATTTCAGAATTTAAAATCATGGAAATGTCATAATTATGGGAAATGCCATGAAACTACTAGCCTAGTGGATAGAACACTGAACTTGGCATCAGGAAGCTCTGGGTTTATACCCCATCTCTTTTACTAACTAGGGCCAGGCAATTAACCTTTAAGCCTTGGTTTGTAAAAAGGGAATAATAATAATAATAATACCATGCAGGCTTGTTGTGACATTCAAATGAAATAATTTATGTCAAGCACTTTGCAAACTTTACATTGGGTAAATGTTATTATAATCTGGGCATGCAGAGATAGAGATTCAATTTACCAGTTCAACCAGGTTTAGATCAATTAGTTAATGCTATTCATCTCCCATTATGAGCTGTAATACATATAAAACAAAGGTCTAGATAGGCAGGTTTGCTGCCACCTCTTAGTTGTATGATTTTGGTTAAGCCACTCAACCTTTATGAGTCTTATTTTCCCCATGTATAAAATGAGACATTTCCAAAGCCTCCATCCCTCCAAAACATTGTGTTTTGCTCCGGAGAGATGATGGCTGAGATCCCACAAATCTGAGATGTTTGTTTCCCCCTCATAGATCACACCAATGATCAGAAGGACACTTACCTAGACCATGTTGCTGAAGTGATTTTATTTCTCTAGATTCTTTCAATGTGACTCTCTAGAGGGACTGGGGATTCACCTTTAGGCTGGCTTTTGTTGTGTATCCTTAGAGCTTAAAAGAAAGTGGGCTTTCTTTACTTATCATTAGAGGCCAGAGTGCATACTATGGAATCTACAGATATATCAATCCACCTTGGGAATTTTCTGTAGAGATAGTAGACCTTCCAGATGCTTTTTGTCTAATTTGGAGAACTTTGTCCTATTCATTTTGGGAAGACAAATATATGTGGTAATTATGGGAGATTTTTAGCAATGAGTTCCATGGACGTTGAAGAGTTGAATTCCTTGGGGTAGACAAAGTTGACATTGCTTTCTTGTCTGTTAACAGGAAGATTGGGAGATAAGAGAAAATCCTTGTCTTGATGCTTCTAACTTTACTTACAGACCGTTCCGTGTCCTACCCAAGTAACCTCAGCCATTCATCTTCTGTCTGCTATCAAGAACGAACAGATAATTTGATTGCCGGTGTGCCCCCCCCTACCACCTGCAACTCAATAAGCCAGTATGTCTCAGACTTCAGTGTCCGGGCTCTTACAGATCTGCAGTACGTTAAGGTGAGAACCATGCAAAATAGCACTTCCTGCATATCCCCTTGGGCTTCCTCCTTCCCCTGCCCAACTAGATCTGGATTTCTTTGTCTATCTGCTTTTCTAGTCTCAAGATGTTATTTTCTTCCTAGTATCTGCTCTCTATTAAATGACTGTATTCTTGATTAACCTTTTCAACCCTCATTTTCCCTTGAAATCTACCCATCTGTTCTATCAGCTGTGATCTCTGCTTTCCATGACTCTGACTCTCCTTGCAGATCACACGGCAACAGTACCAGAATGGGTTGATGGCCTCAAGAATTGAGAGCAGCCCCCAGACTCCTGTAGACAGCCTCATGCCTGAAGGCGTATTTTTAGAGAAGGTGGAGCTACAGATGACTGACGAGACTACAAGCCTTCTCAATGAGCGAAATTCTATCCTGAACAAAACCACTCACAACTCCCATGAGAGCCCTATGTGACAGGGGGGCCCGGGGCCCCCTCTCAATCCCTTGGGGGCCTCCCTAGTGGGCCCACATCCACAGAGGGAGCAGAGCAGACAGGGGACCATGGCCCGGGCCACCCCCTTGATAACTTGTCTGGCTCTCCAAACAGATGTTCCCCAGCTTGTTATAGGCAGGGAGAAAGCTTTGCCCTTCCACAGGGAGCCTTAGCAGAATTTCCAGGGAATAGCAGTTGCCTGGAATTTCTATAGGATTGCCTGGGTAGCAAGTACTGCTCAGGGGCAGATCCCTGGAACAGTTGGGAAGGAGCAGGATGGTTTTTTTTTGTTTTGTTTTGTTTTTTTTTAATACTGAGAGGATTTCTAAAGAAAGCTCATTGCTGCTCTTTCTAAATTTCACTTTGGGGAGAGGGTGGGGTAATGGGGTTAGGAGTTTTTATTAAATTTTTTTAAAGAAAAAGTTGGGGTACTGCCTCATCTGAGGTTTCTCCCCCAGGAAGCAATAGCCATAATCCCCTTCCCTTTAGCTTGAACTTCTAGCTTATTTTCCCTGACTCAGGAACCCCCAGATGCCTCCTGCCCAGGCTTTCTTGATAGATCACATCCTAGAAGGCTTGCTAGAGAAAAGGGGTCACACCCTATGTATCAGGCAAGAAACTTAATATCTTTAGATAGAATTACCTAGGCATGTGACTGAGGGATTGCTCCTGAGAACTGGGGAAGATTAGTGCTTCTGAATGATAAGCATTCGGCATTTGATTGATCTTTGATCTTTGATCAAGGATGCAATAAATGGAGCTCTGGTGGGGAACTTCTGCAAAGTCAGGGTCCAGAATCTTCCTGAATCCAGAACTCCTTGAGTTGGGCAGAATGGCTCCATGGTATATTTGGTAAACTAGGCCATAACGCTTTCATTCCTTTTGATTACATAGCTCCCCTGCACCTACCCCTTACTCTGACCCCTTTATGATGAGAACTGAAAGTGTTAGGGTCCAGAGTCATTAATATCCACCCTTCTTCTTTCTTGAACCAAAGTCCTGGCCCTAATTGGAAGAACAGAGATTGTTCAGGGGCATTTATGTTGCTGACAACAAATTCTTTAGAAGCCAAGTCAAAGACAGACTCCTGACCTGGGAGAAGCCATCCAAGATTTCAATATTCCCTATTTTCAATCCAGGTTTATCTTTCTACTAGGGCAAATATCCCCCACCCCCTTCCCCTCCCCCCCCATCTTCCCTCTAAGAGTTGGAGATGAGAACTGTGAGATAGATGAGGTCCCCTTGTTGGTTATACTGCAACAGAAGGGAGAATGTTCTTCCTCGGTCAACAGCTCCTGCATTTCCTTCAGGGAGGGAATTGTACCATCTACAAAGCCCTGTCTGGATATTCCTGCCCTAAGACAATCAAACTGAATTCTATGGAAACATCCATATTAATGGTACTGTAATCCTGGAAGTTCAAGTCTTTCCCAGAAGCTCTCTGAAGGTCTCTTCTTTTTGGCCCTAGCCTAGAACTCTAGATTTTCTTATTAAGGATGCATTGGGACCAAGTTGCTCATTACCTATTGTTCAGAAGGAACAAAGAGCCAAGGCCCGAGAACCATATGGAAAGTAGAAATGGTTTCTTTGAGGTGTTATTTATTTATTTATTCCTTTTCCCAACCAAGAGTCCTACTCTCAGGTACTCTGTTCTCCAGATGCCTAAAGAATCCCATCTCTTGGGACCAAGAAATATCTTATGTCAACGGATGCCTGCCCCTTTTTTGGTGATCTGAAAACAAAGGGGGTGTGGTTTCCCCCAGTTTGCATCATTCATTGTCCTACTAGAGTACATTACCTCCATAGATTGTCGGTCACCAGACCCTTTGTGGGGAAGCACTACCTTAATTCTCCATCTGTGACAATCCTCAATCAGAAGGTGACAAGCCTTGAATTCTTCTGAGACCTGTTAGAGTGCAAGGGAATCCTATGGTATAGCCAGGGTAAGCAAAATGCACTGGTCTGAACCAAATGGATGTGTGTTGAATAAAACAAGGCAGATCACACACACTTCCACACCTACCTCTTTTTAAACATATGGTTACTGCCAACAGATGCTCCTTACTCCCAGCTTCTGGACAATATATTCCTGCTGATGGTCAGGCAGCATTCCCAAATGTTTCTGGTCCAAAAACTTCCTCCTTCTACTGGAGGAAGGAGGAACTTCCCAACTTCCCACGACCTGGCCTCACCTTCTCCTCTATGCGCTTTATTCCTGGGCCTGAATTACATACTGGAATTGTCCTTTTTTTTTTTGCTTCTTCCCACAAACTGAAATCGACCTTCATAGACAGCATCCAAATGCAATAGACAGTCATATTCAACTTTGCAAATAACTCCTATTTATTTTGTGCGAGATTTTAATTTGTATATTTTTGTGATTTTTTTTTTTGTGCCATTGTTATAATTTTGACTCTCGGGGAGTTTTGCTGTTTCATTTTGAGTCTGTGTCTTTTGTCACAAAGCTGATAATACTTGCTAAACAAGATATGGAATTTATTTTTGATTGGGAATAAAAATGAAATGTCTGTATAAATCTCATTGGGTTTGAAATCCTTCTCAACTCTCTGAAAGTTCAGGGGACAAACATTCTCAGAACAGCAGACGGATTCTTTATTAATTCTATTCCCAGTGACAGGACAGGTATTCTGGATCTGTTGGGTAATTAAATATTAACACAGTGATTGGAAACAGAACTATAATCAAGATGGAGAGGAGACATGCTATAATTGGCACAGGCTTGGAATCAGAAGATCTGGTTTCAGGTCCCCACTTTGCTGTGCACTAGCTCTGACTCAGACAAGTCACCACCCCTCCCTCTTTGAGCCTCAATTTCCTTGTTTGTAAAATGAATGAATGAGTTATACCAGAACATATCTGGGGGAGGTAGGTGACCCAGTGGATAGAGTAGCAAGCCTGGAGTCAGGAAGACTCATCTTTCCAAGTTCAAATCCAGTCTCAGACCCTTACTAGCTATGTGACTCTGTGCAAGTCACTGAACCCTGTCTGCCTCAGTTTTCTCATCTGTAAAATGAGCTGGAAATAGCAGAACACTCCAGTATCTTTGTCACAAAGATTCAGACGTGACTAAACAACAGAAGATCTCTAAGATACTTTGCAATTCTAACATCTAATTCACCAAAGTCTTTCCAAAATTCTGATCTTTGCATGGCTCTGGATCTGGAGTGAGAAGACACATGCTTTTAACTTTGGTTCTGTCATTGGTCTTGGCTTAGTAATTTGCCAATTTTGGGAAGTGTGGAGCTTGAGCCTCCAACTCTGAACATAATCCCAGGACCACCATCTCTTTGGATAAATAATTGTTATAGAAGGAAAGAAGCTTGTAGCCGGGGTCAGGCAAAAGACCTAACCTCCTTTAGACAATGTACAAGTTGCATATTTGGAGGAAAGTCCTCTGGATATAGTATAATCAAGATAACCTTGCCTATCGTGCTTCATATAAGTATTCAGCCTATAAAAGTCCACTCTTTTTTTTTTTCTTTTTGCTGAGGCAATTGGGGTTAAGTGACTTGCCCAGGGTCACACAGCTAGGAAGTATCTGAGGCCAGATTTGAACTCAGGTCCTCCTGACTTTAGGGCTGGTGCTCCATCCCCCTGGCTGCCCCAAAAGTCCACTCTTTCTAAGGTGCTTCTAAGAAGGGGTGGAGATTGTAATTAAGAAAATCGAGAAGGAAATACAAGTCACAGTCCAGGTACAAGAGATGAGGACAAAAAGGCAGATCTGGAAGCTGGTATAAGAGAAAGGAGTTAATGATGGACCCAGTGTGTCACCAATGGTAAAAAAAAAAAAAAAACTGTTGAATTCTTTAAAGTCTGTGGGCAATGACATTTTAAATGTTTCCTGAAGTTTGTTAATTCCTACTATTATTAGATAATCTTAACAGATATTATTTATTAAGCACCTAATATTCTTTTATAGTTCTTCTGGGGGAATCAGACTAAGAGAAAAATGACTTCTCTAACAGTAAGGAACTGTTTCTGGGCCCAGAGGTTGGTGCCCTTTACCCACTTCCTTCTCCACTCTGAGGTACTATGGTCATATATATGTGGTCTGGACTGTCCAAACCACTCCCAGTATAACATCTAGTAAAATGGAGCCAATAATGGTTTTGTCATCTTTGATGGAGTCTCCCTTGCAGTCAGATAATTTACTCAATGAACCTAGTCCCTTCAGACCTCTTGGACTCAAGGTTGACTTCAAGCCTCAATACTTCTACCTTGAGGTTGATAATTTACCTGTTCAGAAAAAGCAAATACCAATCAGCCAAAGGTCCAGATAAAAGCTCTCCTAACTGAATCCATTTTCCATGTGGGTGTAGGAAGAACACATCCCTTCTTCCCATAATACCTCATAGAGAGTTGAGAATAAACTCACTAGTTGTCCTGCAGGAGAGTCAAGGGAAGGAAAGCTGGCAGTTTCTTTGAGCTGATTCAGCATCCTTTCTCTTTGTTGTCATGACAAGGAGGACTAAAGGTCCATTCAGGATTTTCTAGGAGTCTCCTCACTTGTCCTAGAGAATTAATTTTTTTGAACAGTATCTGAGAATGTCCTGTAATATGTACCCTGTTATATACATACTTAGATGACAATGAGTAAAATCCAAGAGTCTGTTCAATCACAATGGTCATTCAGTTGTGGTAGATAAAGTTTGTGGTCTGCAGAATTTTTCTATCTTCTCCAGCTTGGTCATAAAAAAGATTTTAAGTGGATATTTTAACAGTTATTTTATTTATATTATTATTTTAACAATGAACAAACATTTCCCAACAAGACAAAGTTTTCTTCCCAAAGTACATTCCTGTAAAACAGTTATCCAGCTTTTATTTCCTACCATACTTTTTGGAACCACTCAGGGTTTCCAACTTAAATATTCTGAAGAGAACACATAACCTAATTTAAGGACCTCCCCTCCCCCAAGCCCATTGATCATTCCAACAGTATTATTAGTGCAATTTCATAATTATTCACATTTACATGGCATTTTACGCTTATAAAACCCACTCTTCTTAGCAATTGTAGGGGGAGGGAGTGGAGTCATTAGCCCTGTTTTATAAATGAAGAAACTGAGTTTCAGAGAAGCTAAGTGACTTGTCTAGCTATTGTTATATAGCTGAGCTGGGAATTCCAACCTAGGTTTTCTGGCTCCAAATCCAGGGTTCTTTACACTAAGCTGCTTTGTATCCCATGATTCGTAACTAATAATTGCCAAGCAACAAGAATAAAAGTATACAATTTGCATCTAGGATTGTGTGCAAGGGGGTAATGATCTAGGATCATGAAACTCAAATGGTCTTTTGAACTAGTGAATCTGATCTTTGATTCTTATCTCTTGATTTTTCAGGGTCTCTCCCTGGGACAATCAGCCTTAATTTCTTCATAAAATGACTGGGTTGGATTCGATAATCCCTTTCCAGCTCTTAACCAATAGCTTTATGATTACAGGTTTTATCAGTGGTAGGGTTGATTAGAAGCCAGAAGTACTTTTCTTCTCAATCTTTGCTTACTAGCATTTTACATTAAAGTGCTTTGACATGAAGATTGAGGGAATGTTGGGCTTCAGCTGTTCAACTTGCTCCATATACTTCCAAGTTCTTAAAATTGTGGCTTAAGGGTCTCCCATTGGAGCTAGATGGGGTGCTGGGATATAGTCTTGGCTTGGAGCTAGGTTGACCTGAGTTCAAATCCATAAAACAACTGGGAGAAAGAAATGGCAAACCATTCCAGTATCTTTGCCAAGCAAACCCTAAATAGGATCACAGAGTCAGACCAGATTAATAATTGGGGGAGTCAGGAAAAGTCTCCAATAGGAAGTGGCACTTGAATTAAGCCTTGAAAAGACCTTACACAGATAGAATTTCAGGCATAAGGGATGGACAGCCTGTGCAAAGGCATGGGGTCGGAAGGTGTAATGCTATGCTTCTGCATTTTTTTTTCAATAGCTTTTTCCCAAATATATGTAAGGATGGCTTTCAACATTCATTTTTGTAAGCCTTTTGTGTTCCAAATTTTTCTCCCTTACCTCCCTCCTCCCCAAGACAGCAAGCACTGATATAGGTTATACATATACAATACTTTTAAGCGTATTTATATAGTTAACATATTGTTCAGGAAAAATTAGAACAGAAGGGAAAAAAATACAAGAAAGAAAAAGCAAATGACAAAAAATGGTGAAAATACTAAGATTCCATCCACATTGAGTCTCTGTAATTCTTCCTCTGGATGTGGATGGCATTTTTCACCCCAAGTCTATTGGAATTACTTTGCACCATTGCATGGCTGAGAAGAGTTAAGCCTATCATAGTTAATCCCATAATCTTGGTTACTGTGTACAATGATCTGGTTCTGCTCATCTCGCTCAGCATCAGTTCATGCAAGTCTCTCCAGGCCTCTCTGAAATCCTCCTGCTGGTCGTTTCTTACTGAGCAATAATATTCCATAACATTCATATACCATAATTTGTTCAGCCACTCTCCAATTGATGGGCATCCATTCAGTTTCCAGTTTCTAGCCACTATAAAAAGGGCCGCCACAAACATTTTTGCACGTGTGGGTCCTCTTCCCTTTTTTGTGATTTCTCTGGATCCCAGTAGAGACAGTGATGGATCAAAGGATACTGTGCTTCCGCATTAAAAAGAAACACAAAACTAAAATAAAACAGAATAAACTAGCATCCTTTCCTCCTCACTACCCACCCTAGTTTCCTAAAGGTCAGGGACAGTCTGTCACCTCTTTAAAACCAAACTCCACAACGCGCCCCGCCCCCCTCAATGTCCTCCGCTCCTTGTTTACAACGCGGCGCAGCCTAGTTCTACTCCTGATACTCCTCGCTCCTCCGTTTCCTATTGGTCAGAGGCCTGCCGATAGGCGCGTTGACTGGCCCGAGCGAGGCGGGGGCCCTGGAGTAGGTTGCGCGGGCGACCTAGAGGGGGGCGGCTGGTGATGGCGGCGGCGGCGGCAGCGGCTGGCGGCCTTCGCTGGGTGCTCGCCGCGCTCTGTTTGGGCTGCGCTGCTGGGGGGGACACATCAGGCCCGCGGGTACTGGGTTTCTGCTTGGAAGAGGACGGAGAAGGGACAGAGGGTCCGGTGTGGGCCCGGGGCCGGGTGGTCCGGGCCGCGCCTGGAGCCGCCTTCCGCTTGCGGCTCTTCGGCTCCGGTTTCGCCAATCGCTCGTGGCCCTGGGTGGCCTTCGCTCCAGCGGGCGCGGACTGCCCGGAGGGGGGAGGGGATTCGGAGGCAGGGGACGCTCGGGGGGGAGCGGGCGCGCCCCTGAGCGTGAACCCCGAGGCCGTGCGGCCTCACTCGGCGTTGCTCGCGGTGCGCGTGGAGCCCGG
>JAJPUD010008721.1:64952-84627 GCA_023553655.1 Myrmecobius fasciatus
TGGCCCGCGGGCTGCAGCTGAGCGCCCTGGCCCTGGAACCGGCTGAGGTGCAGGTGCTGCGGGAGAGCGGCTCGGAAGCGGAGCGGGCAGCCGCTCGGCGCCTGGAGCCCCTGCGGCGCTGGGGCAGCTTCGCCCTGTGCGCGCTACTGCTACTGGCCAGTCTTGCCCAGGCCGCGCTTGCTGTGCTTCTCTATCGTGCCGTGGGCCAAAGAGCTGTGCCTGCTGTACTGGGCAGTGCAGGCCTTGTTTACCTGGTGGGCGAGGTGGCGCCCGCTGCCGTCAGCGGCCGCTGGGCCCTGACCCTGGCCCCGCGAGCGCTGGGGCTCACCCGCCTGGCGGTCCTGCTCACTTTCCCCGTGGCCTTGCCCGTGGGCAAGCTCCTGGAGCTGGCCCTTCGCCAGGAGGGCGGCCGGCTGCGGGAGCGTGTGGTGGATCTGGCCCGGGGCACTGACCCTTACAACGAGTTTGTGAGGGAGGAGTTCAGCAAGGGGGCCCTGCGGTGCAAAACGGTGGAGGACGTGCTCACCCCGCTGAAAGACTGTTTCATGTTGGACGCTTCAGCTGTCCTGGACTTCAGCGTCATGTCCACCATCATGCAGAGCGGCTACACTCGCATCCCAGTGTACGAGGAAGAACGCTCCAACATAGTGGATATGCTCTACCTCAAGGACTTAGCCTTCGTGGACCCGGAGGACTGCACCCCGCTCAGCACCATTATCCGATTCTACAACCACCCCCTCCACTTTGTCTTCAATGACACCAAGCTGGATGCTGTCCTGGAGGAATTCAAACGAGGTAATTGCTTCTCCCATTCTTGGGACAACTTCCCTTGTAGAGAGTTGGCCCGGGATTTGTAGAGTGGAGTGGGCCAGCTCGGGGAGTTAGGGAAGACTCGACCGGTCCCGCTGCACTTCGCGTTTTCTGGGGGTTTGGATTCCGGAAGCGTAAAAGATGACCGCGAGGTCACCTCATTTATAGGTGAGGAAGCTGCATCACCCAGCTGGCATGGCTGGAATTTGGGCCCAAGTCCTGTCTCCAGAGCTTTCGTTGCTCCTGCTGTCCCTATTGCAAAAATGCAGTACACCACCTCAGCTTAAGGCAGGGACCCGGGATGTGGTTTAAGAGAAGTGTTGAGAGATCAGGGCTGTAGCTCAGGGCCAGGGGCCAATCACCCTTTCTGGGGCTCCTAGAGCACAAGACTATAGGCTTTAGAACCTGACTTGAGTGTCAAAAGAACTCTCTGAAGACCTGAATCCACAGAACCAGAAGCTGATGATTTTAGAGCCCTGGATGGTGTTAGATTGGGGAGTTTTAGAGATCAAACTCTTCCAGCCTCTGTATTTTAGCTAGAAGGAATCCGAATCCCAGAAGAGGTGAAGAGATTTATTCGTAGTGACAGTTATTGAGTGTCAGAGCTGGGATCTGAATTTGGGCCTCCTGACCTCAAATCCAGTACTTTCCTGGACTCCCATCTTAATTCAATTCACTTCGTTAAATTCTTGGTTGTTTGATTCCATGTATTCTATGCATTATTCCCCTCCCCCCTCCAATTAGTCAGTTTAGGGGGTCTTGCTCTTTCCAGGATTCTTTGCAGAATTTCTGAAGATTTTTAAACTGTAACTGGGAGTGGAACAAAATTCCTAGTTTGAATTTAAAGTTTTGTGGACCCTTGAGGGAGGGAGCCAATTTATCCATTTATCTTTAAATTGGCTCTTTCAGATTCTAGGGGAACTTTGGATACAGTTGAAGGGAATCTAGTAATAATGATAGTAAAGATTTATGTAACTTTTACAAAGTATTTAGATATATTTTCTCTTCTGTTGGTTTCTGTCACCTAGGGAAATTGGTGCTGTTATTATCTACCCCTCTTTACTAGGGAGAAAACTGTGGCCCAGAGAACTTAAGTGCTGCCAGGGCAGGTCCTAAAATCTCCAAAGTTGGGTCTTCTTATGTATAGTACAGCCCTCTGTGCTTACTTGGGTGCCTCCACTGCCTGGTCTGTCCTTTTTATAGAGGATAGAGCAACAATATTTAAGGTCTTCTAAAGAATACGGCATTTTTGTTTTTCTTTATCTAAAGTAGCTTTACTGATGGCATTATAGCTTTTGTCTTTCTAATAATCTTCATAGCCTTTAGTGCACATCTTCCCTTATTTTCAAATTACTGCTCTGAATTGCCTGTATTTTTCTCGGAAGTGGGATTTAATATTTTGTTTCTTTTTAAGCTGATTTAGGTAATTTGTTTGTAAATATTCATCCATATCAATTAGATTGTCAAATTTATTGGCATTCATTTGGAAAAAAGCTCTTAATATTTGCTTTATTTTCTTCACATTGATAAGTTTACCTTTTCAATTGCCTGTGCTCTTCTTTGAGAGTTAAAAATAAGCTTATCAAGGGGCAGCTAGGTGGTGAAATGAATAGAGCATCAGCCCTGAAGTCAGGAGGACCTTAGTTCAAAATCTGGTCTCAGATACTTAACATTTCCTGGCTGTGTGAACCTGGGCAAGTCACTAAACACACACACACACACACACACACACACACACACACACACAACACACCCCCATTGCCTCATCAGGAAGGGGGGGAGGAGAATAAGCTTGTCAGAATCCATGAGATTTTTATAGGTTCCATGATGCCCTATTTCCTCAGGTTGCTTACCTATATTATAGGTTTTTAACAATTAGTCACTTTGGGGTTAAAAGGGTGGCTCTGGATCTGAGGACCTGGGTTCAAAACCCACCTGACACTGAGTTTGTTGGCCAAGTAATTTTAACCTCTTTGGGCTCCGGTTTCTTCATCTTCAAAATGAGAAGATGGATTATTTGGCCTCTACGGCCCCTTCCCACTCTAGATCTAAAATCCTGATATCTGTTGATGAGTCATTAGGATATCTGCCTCTTTGGGGGGTGTTTTTCTTATCTAGGAAAGATGGCTCAGATTCAAGATCTAGAATGGGAATTAAGCCTCAGGCCACTGAATGGGTTAGTACCTTAACGACTGATGTAATATCCGACCATAAACTGGGAGTGAGCAAAGACTTCAGGCTATGAGAATCAGAAAGGTATACTTATTTTAACATATATAATAAAACTTTAATTTTCTATATTGAGACAAATATGCCCAATAATCATTGCATTGCACTTACTCATCAAATATCTTGATATGCCACTTTGTGACAGGAAAGTGTATAGTTCTTAGGCCAATAGTAAGTCTAATGTTCTCCAATTTTTATAAGGGATCTTTTGTTGGACAATTCTGATCAAATTGATGAGAACCATAGGTTTGGCTAGAAAAATTCTTGATGCTTCCTCCCTAGCAGACTGTAATTGTGCTGCAAAACAACAAGCTCTGAGGAGCCTTTGAGGTAGATAGTCTACGCCTGCCTTCCAGCTTCATGCAAAATATTGTAGTTGGCATGGAGCATGAGTTGTGTGCCATCCTGGTAAGTGAAATTCCAACCAGTGTAATGGCAGAAATGTTCTCTTGCTTTTAAGCAAGATATAAAAATTCTTCATGCTCTGACTCTCTTGAATGTTTTGTCTCTGGGATACATTCCTTCCCTTCAGATTACTGGTCACCATACTACTTTTCAAAAGCCTGATTTAGCACTAATAGTGTGAAGAATTTTTTTCTCATGTTTCCAGTCTCATTCAAAAGTTAAACTGTTTGGGGGTGTGGAGGAAGAGAAACTTATTTTAATGGATGATCCTGGGTTATTCCTATCATCACCTCAAGTTAGTTAAGCCTCTGTCTGCCTGCTATGACCAATGAGCTTCTTGGTTTATGAAATCAAGCAGTGACTAGTTGTCTGCTGTAGTACAGCAGACTGTACTAGTTTGGGGTTTAGAATGTACAAAACAATGATAGTACAGTTTTAGGGGAGCCAGCCCCACACTCAGAGTTGCAGTATCTTTCAGTGAAGAACGATATTGTTTCCAAAAGGGAGTCATAGCAGAATTGAGGAAGATGTGAATAGGAAGATAGGGAGGTTGGGGGATTTTGTTATGTCTATCTGGCATTTCCTGCAGGTTCAGAGGTGGGATCATTTTTTTTAACATCAAGTTTTTATTAGAACTTTTATCCTTTGTTGTGGTGCCCCTTCTCAAATCTTTGCTACAATTTTATTTATTTATTTTTGCCTCAGCTGAAATCCTATTCTTTTGCTTAATTGTGGTGAGGAGGTGACCATGAGTTCTCAGAGGCTCTTCCAATGAAATGTAAGTCATGGAAGGGTCCCTCGAAGTTGCTAAGGCTTTTGAGTATTTGTCCATTGCTGGACTCTTTTAGCTGAGCCATTTACTGGAATGACTGTAATGTGGTATATCTTTGGCTATAGGATAGTAATCTCTGGCAGAAGAAATAGTTGTACTACTGAATTCAATTTATAGATCCTTAAAGCTTTGAAAGATGTGGGTTTTTTTGTTTTTTGTTTTTTCTTTGATTTTTGTTTTTGGGTGATTGTTGTTTGTTTGTTTTAGTGATTAAGGTAGCATAAAAGATATAGCTTGGTGTTAGTAGACTTCAGAATTAAGAAGATCTGAGTTCAGATCCCACCTCTGACACAAACTATTTTTATAACTGATAGAGGGAGTACTCATATTGATGAAGTTAGAGCCTTAAAACTTTGAAAGAATTTTTTTAAAAACTAAATATAGCACTACATAGGCATTTAATCTCTCAGTGCTCCAACCTATAAATTGTCTATAACAGTCTATAATTTGCAAAGCAGTTGCCACTCTGTACTTATAAAGTTATAGGTCAGGTTAAAAAAAAAAAGCTATCATAATAGTTATTCAATTATCAGTATTTGTTATCTCCAAAGTGTGATTTTGCTGGGATCCCTTCAGCCTCTTTCCAAGGGTAAATCAACTGCCTAGGAGTTATTTTGCCAGGTAGCAGATATTTTTCAAACTAAGAAAATTTCCCAAAATCTAGTCTTGAAGAATGTGACAGGAATCAGAAATTTATTGGGGCAGCTCTCCCCAAGGTACCAGTCAAGTTGACCTCATAAGCTTCTGGAACAGCAGCTTATTAAAAGCCTGGGAGATGAGATTCTTTAGTAGTAACTGAAAAATGGTTATGCAGGAGACTTGAAAGTTGCTTCTTTTCCATGTAGAGAGAGAGAGGTATATGTATGTGTGTACACAGATACTTGAATTCTTACTGAAGAGCTTCTCTCCTTATTTTTCTTGTTAATGTATATGTGGTGGATTGATTGCTCTCTTGCTGCCAGCATAGCATCCTGATTCTGGAACACTCCATTAGGGAAGCTGGTCTTTATCTCCCACCTGGTATCCTGGAATCTGCACCTCTCTACTAAACCTTTCATCTTCTGGGTAGATGTCAGTCTTAATTTTCACTCCCATCCCTCCTCTTCTTTCCCTTCCCCTTTTGTTTTAATCTTTTTTTTTTAACTTAATAGTTTTTTTCCAATTACATATAAAAATAGTTTGACCATTTGAACTCCAAATTTTTCTCCATCCCTTCCTTTCTGCTCCTCTCCCCAAAACAGCAGATAATCTGATATAGATTATATATGTATAATTGTGTTAGACATAGTCATTTGTAGAAAAAAAAAAGACTCAGAACAAAAGGAAACACAAGAAAGGGGGGGAAAGCAACCCAAAAAAGAGAAAATAATATGTTTTTATCATCATTTAGACTATAGTTCTTTCTCTGGATGTGATCAACATTTTCCATCATGAGTCCCTTGGAATTGTCCTTCAGTTATCTTTTTTTTTTTTAGCTCCTTTTGTAGCTGGCCAATTGAGTTTCTTGATTCAATGCATTCTTTTTCCATTTTGCCAGATTTATTTTTCAGTGAATTGTTGTCTTTTTCCAATTCACCAATTTTGTTTTTCAGTGAATTGTTGTCTTTTTCCAATTCACCAATTTTGTTTTTCAGTGAACTGTTTTCTTTTTCCAATTCACCAGTCCTATTTTCCAGTTTTTGATATTTCTGTTGCCCTGATCTCAATTTATTTCCCCATTCTTCTAGCTCTCTTTTGAGATTCTTAATGCAATCATCCAGGTAAGCCTTCTGAAAGGGAGACCAACTTAAGTCTGCCTTTGTGGCTTCATCTGGGAATTGTTTTCATAATGTCAGGATCTGGGGACTGTTCTATTTTTTCTCCGTAAAAGCTTTCTATGGTGAGAGCTCTCTTCTGCTTCTTGCTCATGGTTTAAAGTTGGGATATTGGTCAAAAACAGAGAAAACTGCAAGGATTTGTATTTGCCCTGGGGCAGATTGCCGAGTTGACTTCCGGTCTGAGGCTGGTCGGGCTAGATTCGCACTAGGACCACGTTTTCAGCTGCTCTCGATCCACCCTCTTCCAAAGGCAGATCTGCCAAAGCACCTGCCCGCAAGCAGAGCAAAGTGGCCCAGGCGTCTCCCAGGGGCTTCCTGGGTGCCCAAAATCCGCCCCTCTATCGCAGCCCTGACTTCCGCCCCGGCTGGAGTCTGATCGTGACCAGCGGCCGATTTCCCCTGAGGCTAACCTTCTCCAGAGTTCTTTCAAGGTAGATTTTTGATAGAAGTGCGTTGTAGTCCAAATGTTTGGCGGAGTCCTCACTCAAAAACCAGTTCGAAGGCTCACTTTGTCTGGGTTTGAGGGAAGGTCCCAAAGGAGTTCACAGAGAAAGCTGTCTGCAGTTTGCCATCTTGGCTCCGCCTCCCCTTGGAATTGTCTTAGACCATTGCTTTGCTATGAAGAGCTAAGCCTGTCATAATTGATCATCACATAATATTGCTGTTACTTTGTACAATGTTTTCCTGATTCTGCTTACTTCTCCCTATATCAATTCCTTTCCAGGTTTTTCTGAAACCTACCTTCTCGTTATTTCTTATAGAACAATAGTATTCCATTATATTTTCCACAATTTGTTCAGCCATTCCCCTTAATTTCCAATTCTTTGCCACCACAAAAAGTTCTGGTATAAATATTTTTGTAAATTTAGGTCCTTTCCCCTTTTTGCTGATTTTTTTGGAAAACAGACCTAGTTGTATTGCTGGATCAAAGGGTATGCACAGTTTGATTGCTCTTTAGTTAAGAGTTCCATCTCTCTCTATCTATATCTATATATGTAGAGAGAGATCTAGAATGGTTGGATCACTTCACAAGTCCACCAACAATGCATTAGTATTCCATTTTTTCCCCACATCATCTCCAGCATTTATCTTTTTTTTTTCTATCATATTAGCTAATCTGATAGGTGTGAGGTAGTACTTGAGAGTTTTAATTTGCATTTTTCTAATCAGTAATGATTTAGAGCATTTATTTCATGTAGCTTTAATTTATCTGAAAACTGCCTGTTCATATCCTTTGACCACTTATCAGTTGGGGAATGACTTGTCTTATAAAGTTAACTCAGTTATATATTTTAGAAATGAGGCTTTAATTGAAACATTGGCTATAAAAATTGTTTCCCAGCTTTCTGCTTTCCTTTTAGTTTTGATTGCATTGGTTTTGTTTGTGTAAAATCTTTTTAATTTATTGTAATCAAAACTATCCATTTTGTATTTCATATAATCTTCTCTATCTTTTGTTTGGTTATATATTCTTCCCTTCTCCATAGGTCTTACAGGGAAATTATTCCTTGCTCTCCTAATTTGCTTGTGGTATACCCTTCATGTCTAAAATCATGTACCTGGTTTAACCTTATCTTGATATAGGATGTGGCATATAGGGTTTTACCTAATTTCTACCATACTATTTTCTCATTTCTCTAGCAGTTTTTGTCAAATATTAAATTCTTATTCTAGAAGCTGAAGTCTTTGGATTTTTCAAAGAGTAGATTACTATAGTCATTTACTACTATCTTGTGTACTTAACCTATTCTACTGATTGACCACTCTTTTTGTTTCTTAGCCATTACTAAAGAGTTTTGACGATTGCTACTTTATAATATAGTTTTGAATGTAGTACGGCTAGGCCATCTTCTTTTGCATTTTTTTTTCATAAATTCTTTTGATATTCTTGACCTTGTTTTTCCAGATGAATTTTTTTTTAGTTATTTTTTTTAGCACTATAAATAATTTTTAGTAGTTTGTTATGGTACTAAATAAGTAAATTAGGTAAAATTGTCATTTTTACTTTATTAGCTCAGTCTACCCACAAGCAATTGATATTTTCCCAGTTGTTTTGATCTGGTTTTATTTTTGTGAAGTGTTTTGTAATTGTGTTCATGTAGGTACTGGGTTTGATTTAGAAGGTAAGCTTCCAAATAGTTTATATTGTCTACAGTTATTTTAAATGAAATTTCTCTTTGTAATTCTTGCTGGCCTTGCTGATTATTTATGTGAGTTTATTTTATATCCTGCAACTTGGCTAAAATTATCAATTATTTCAAATAGTTTTTTAATTGATTATTTCATTTATTTTTCCCCCCAAGGCATTTGGGGTTAAGTGACTTGCCCAGGGTCACACAGCTAGGAAGTGTTAAGTGTCTGAGGTCATATTTGAACTCAGGTCCTCCTGACTTCAGGGCTGGTGCTCTATCCACTCCACCACCTAGCTGCCTCAGTTCATTACATTTTAAACTTATTTTCAGAATGTTTTTGATCACTGGGCATATTGTATTGCTCCCGCAAAGTTACATGAGGTTTTAAAAAATAACCTATTATTTATATTTATCAACTATCTTGTAAGTTGGGAGCATCTCTAAAAGTTATTTGCACAAAAATATCAACCCAGACTTAATAGTTTCTTCTGAGCCCAGGGATCATGTGCTGTGTGTTCAATAGAACATTACCTGTTTCTTTCTGAACAGAAAACACTTTTTGATCATCCTCCCAATCTTTAGATTTTGGACTCACCACAATTTTACTTTGTATAAAGATCACCTGAAAGAATGAACATATTGTGGGGCTCTTTTACAAAGGACTCCTGCTTTCTTCAAAACTTCACTTTGAAACTCTGCCACTAGCAGACACCTTGGATTAAAAGAGGCTAAGTTTCAAAGTGAATGCTCCTTTGCATCTCTCATCCCACTTCTACATAAGAATATCAGGACATCTTACAGAATGTCACTTTTAATTCTTAAATAATTTCACATAAATGTTAAAGTACAGAAAAGCAGAGTGGCTGAAGAAGTACAAAATGAGCAAGAATGATTCTCCAAGGCAAGTATTCAAGCATTATGAACCACTCTTCTCCCTCCCCCCATAATATTCTTTCCAGTTGCATGTAAAAATAGTTTTTATTGTTTGTTTATTTTTTATTTCAAGTTCTAAATTTTTTTCCTTCCTTCCCTGCTCTCTGAGATGGCAAGCAATTTAACATGGGTTAAACATGTACAATTGTGCAAAGCATATTTCCATATTAATCATTGTTGTGAAAGAAAACACAAACCGAAAAAAAACCCCAAATTATGAAAAAAATAAAGGAAGTGAAAAATAATATGCTTTGATCTGCAGTCAGATTTCCATCAGTTCTTTCTCTGGAAAACATTTTTCACCATGAGTCTTTTAGAATTGTCTTGGATCATTGTATTGCTGAGAATAGCTAAGTCATTCACAGTTGATCCTTGTACAATATTATTGTTATTATGTGCCATATTTTCCTGGTTCCTTGCTTCACTCTGCATTAGTTTATGTAAGTCTTTCCAAGTTTTTTGAATGTTTCCTGCTCATTGTTTTTTATAGTACAGTAATATTCCATTACAATTATATACCAAATATTGTTCAGCCATTCCCTTAATATCCATTTTTTTTATTAAAGCTTTTCATTTGCAAAACATATGTATGGGTAGTTCTTCTACATTGAGCCTTACAAAGCTTTCCGTTACAAATTTTTCTCCCCTAGATGGCAGAAAGTGTACTACATGTTAATTATGTTAAAATACTTGAATGCTTTTTTTTTTTTTTTTTTTTTTTGCCACTACAAAAAGAGTTGCTAAAATATGTTTGAATAGAATCTCTGCTAGGTCTCTTACTGACCTAGTCTTGGTATCACTAGAGTCAAAAGGAAGGCGCATTTTTATAGCCCTTTGAGCACAGTTCCAAATTGCTCTAGGGAATGGTTGGGTTTCTGAAGAGAGGGGAAAAGATTAAAAATGTTAAGAGTAGGGAGAAAATCCTATTGTCTGTTTTCAAGCTTTACCTTCTGCCATTCTGCTTTCTTTTATCAGGCAGCAATTCAATACAAAGATACCTCATGTTAAGGAAAGTACAGCAATCTTATATGTACACCAAAAATAAATTAAGAGGATAGTGATTTGCTTTTTAAAGAAAATACAAATAACAATCCCATTACTTATTTACAGTGTTACTAGTTGGAAAATTTTGGCAGAAATGATAGATATTTGTCCTCGATAAACCCACCCCTTCTCCAGCATTCCCGTTTCTGTACAGGGCACTACCATCCTTCCAGTTACTTAGGTTCTCATTACACTCCTTAGACTGGATATCTTTTCTCCTCGAAGCCTATCTATTGTCAAGTCTTGTTGGCTCTACCTCTACTCATGAATGGCATTCTTTCCATTTTTAAATGTAATCAGGCCCTAAAATCATAGATGTAATAGTAAAATCTTGTTATACATGAGGAAATTGAGTCCTAGGTTAATTAATTTGCCCAGTATATTCAAGTTTAATACATGGTTGAATCTAGATTCAAACTCAGGTTTTGTGACTGTAAGGTCAGCATCTTTTCCCCTGCCTATCCACAATTAGGTACCCTCATTGTATCTTCTCTAGACTGTTGCAGTAGCCTCCTAATTGGTCTGTGTGCCTCAAGTTTCTCCCCTTTCTCATCTGTCTTCAGTTGCCAAAATGATATTCCCACATTACCAGTCTGATCATATCATTTAGCTGCTTAAAAAGTTTCTGTGGCTCTGCTTCTTATTTCTCTAGGATGAAATACAAATTCCTTGGTTTTTTATTTAAAACCCATTTAAAATTTGACTCTGGACCAAGCTTCTTTCATTCACTCTGAGGTCCAGCCAAAGTAGCCTATTTGCTGTTCTTTGCAAGGAATATTCCATCTCCCAACTTGCATGCCTTTGCATTCAGTCTGCAAACAAGTTCTTTGCTCTGAAGGCTGAGAAATACCACAAATGTGCTGCTACTAAAAATAGATAGATAGATAAAGTGCTAGGACTAGGAGGGATTACAAAAGTATGACCAGTCACCACCCTCAGAGATTTTAGGGGTCATAGATTTGAATTGGCTTGGACCTTAGAGGTTATCTAATCATTATCCTTTTCCTTTGGGAATGTGCTGTCTTTTTGAATTCCTTCCAGACTTAGCTCAAACTTGAGCTCTTTCCTGATTTTTTCCACCAGCACATTGTAAGCTTCTAGTGCTTTGCCTCCAAAATTACTTGTTTTTACTATGTATATATTTTGTATTTACCTACATATACACCATACATATTATTTCTTCAGAGAGAATGTTAACTTCTTTAATTTTTATTTTTTGTATTCCTAGTACTCAGAAGAGTTCCTGGCACTTAGTTGGTACTTATTGATAAATGTTGATTAATTGATTGGCATTTATTCAGTACTTGTGATTGTTTTAGTTCAATAGAAAATACTAATTTGAGGGAAAATTCCAGAATTATTCCAACTCTAATTGGCATATCAGTTTGTACTACAAAATGAATTTGTGTTTGCTTGTGAAGCATTGTTTTTGCTACATTTTTTTCAGCCTTCAATGTTTTTTGCAAATCATACATCAGGCTTCTATTATCTATATAGCATTCTCTCTAGTCCCAGCTTTTCAAATTTCAGCCTACAAAAGGACAATAATATTGGATTCTTATACAATCTCAAACAGATTGGGAACAAATCAGTTACATCTATAAATGTAACCCATGATGATTTCCCTTGTCATTTTGTTAATTTAATAAATGTTTTAAATTGGTACAAATCACAGCTCTAGGTACTAAAGGGCTTACAAAATAAATGCATGACAACAGTTCTTTCAAGTCAAAGATTTATAATTGGAGAGGACTCCAGAGGTCTGGATGTATCTTTGTCCAAGCCTTTCCTTCACTGGATATTAAAATAGATTGATTAACCTGAAAAGACTTACATGACTTGATACAGAGTGAAATGAGCAGAACCAGGAGAACATTTTCCACAGTAATAGCATTTATTATAAAATGACCTATTGTAAATGAGTTAGTTACTCTTAGCAATACAGTGATCCAAGACAATTCCAAAGGACCCATGATGAAAAATTATCCCTGCAGAGAAAGAACTGAGGTAGTCCCAGTACAGATTGAACCATAGTTTTTTTTCACTTTATTTTGGGGGGGGGGGCTGTTTTCTCTTTCACAATATAATTAATATGGAACTGTTTTGCATGATTTCATATATCAAATTGCTTGTTAACTTAGGGAAGAGGGAAGGAGAGCGTTTGAAAGAGCATTTTATTTTTTTGATAATAGATTTTTATTTTCAAATAGATTTATTTTCATTTATATGCAAAGATAATTTTCAACATTCACTCCTACAAAAACCTTGTATTCCAGATTTTTCTCCCTCCCTTCCCTCACCCCCAGACACTAAGCGATCCAATATATGTTAAACATGTGCAATTCTTCTATACATATTTTCATATTTATCATGCTGCACAAGAAAAATCCAGTCAAAAAGGGGAGAAAATGAGAAAAGAAAAAGAAGCAAGCAAAACAACAACAAAAAAGGTGAAAATGCTGTGTTGTGTAATCAATCCCCATAATCCTCTCTCTGGGTACAGATGACTCTCTCCATCACGTCTGTTCGAATTGGCCTGAATCACCTCATTGTTGAAAAGAGCCATGTTCATCACAAGTGATCATCACATAATCTTCTTGTTGCCATGTATCAATGATCTCCTGGTGCTGCTCATTTCACTTAGCATCAGTTCATATAAGTCTCTCCAGGCCTCTTTGAAATTATCCTGCTGATCATTTCTTACAGAACAATAATAAATTTTTCATATACCATATGAATGTATCATAACTTATTCAGCTATTTTCCAATTGATGGACATCCACTCAGTTTCCATTTCCTTGCCTCTACAAAAAGAGCTGCCACAAATATTTTTGCGTATATGGGTCCTTTTCCTTTTTTATGATCTCTTTGGGATACAGGCCTAGTAGACATAATCCTGGGTCAAAGGGTATCCACAGTTTGGACATAGGAACACAGCATATTTTAAAGAAAAAAAAAAGTAAAAATTGGTGGAGAAAAAATTTTTTTAAAGATGCTTTAGAGATATCCACCTGAAGATGCCTTCCTTTGATAAGTGATAGTTTAGAAAATAGAGCCTGAGAAAGTTCATATATTTATTTAGAGCTGGAAAGGTCCTAAACAACCTCTAGGTCATGAAGTTGAGCTCCTTCATTTAAATGTGATGTAACTATGGCTACAAAATTAAAATGTCTTGCCATGGGTCACAGAGCTAGTGAGTGTCATGAGTCAGGATTGTAAGCTTTCATGCTGTCTTTTCACTCTTTAAAAGGCATTTATAGCTATTAAGTCCCATACTTGGTAGCCCAGAACTTTGTGTGATCATCATGTCTAGGTTTCTTTCTGTTTGCCATCGTCACAACAGCATATTGTTC
The DNA here is from genome assembly GCA_023553655.1 of Myrmecobius fasciatus. Lineage (NCBI taxonomy): Eukaryota > Metazoa > Chordata > Mammalia > Dasyuromorphia > Myrmecobiidae > Myrmecobius > Myrmecobius fasciatus. Next base: position 78,508 of record JAJPUD010008721.1, read on the forward strand.
TACAGGGAAGTCACATCTGGCCATTGTACAGAAGGTGAACAATGAAGGTGAGGGAGACCCTTTCTATGAAGTTATGGGTCTTGTCACCCTGGAGGATGTCATTGAGGAGATAATTAAGTCTGAGATCCTGGATGAATCTGATGACTATGGTGAGTTAATTCCTTTCTGAATTTGTTTTGTTTGTCGTACGCAATTTTCCCCAAGTTATTGGGTTTTTCAAGCATCCCTATTTGCAAATGAACCTGAAATAACTCTTGTTCTTGGTCGAGTTATTTTCAAATATCCTGATAAACAGGTTCTTCAACCATATTTCTCTGTAATTATGATCAATATTTTCAAGTTCCCAAAATGGCACCATACCTGGTATCCTCATGTCAGGACCATTATTCTTCCCATCATTGACTGCAAAATCATTTTCAGTTCTGGATCCCTTAGTAATCTTGGAGTAGTTTTTTTTTTCTAGTAATACATCAAGATGGTAGGTGGAGATATCTTTTCTGAGCTTTTTCTGTTTTTCCCCAGTTTGAGCTCTCGTGTTATCTTTACGCATTAGTTCTTTTGCAGCCCAACTCTAAATTTGTCTCTGCGGAGAACCAGTATACTTTGCTCATGTGAATTTTGGCCTGATTTCAGAAGATGGAAAGTGCTACTGTATCACTATCCTGCCTGAGCAGCCTAATCTTAAAGCTCTTTATCATATCCTATATAAAACTATTTATTGGGGGTTCGGGCTGGTATTTATTTAACAAAGTTAGAACTTTAAATCTAACCTTGGGGCATTGGACCAATCGCTGATGGTGATTGTCTTTGAATAATATTTTGTTTCATGTCCCTTCTCATGCTTGGAGTCTCAGCCCAACATAGTCTCTGAACTACCAGAGCACATGAAATCATTGTTTTAAGGGTTAATGTTTACACCTTTCGATAGTTAAGTATTTCCTTCACAACAAGTACGGTTATAATTTCAGTGCTGATGCTCCAGATTGCTTTGTTATGTAAGTTAATGTTCTAGATCAGTTTCAAAGAGGGAGTTCTAGCTTTTGGCTCACTTTGTGTTAGTTTCTTCTCCTTACTTAATACTAGAATTATCAGGTGATTGGAGCAACAGCTGTATTTAGCCCAAAAGGCAGCTGTTTTGCAATGGTGAGTAAAGCAGCTGTCTTCATAATATCTGATGCTGCCAGACCTCTGCACCATGTGCTTTGTGTGGGAAGGGAAGCACAGTTAATGAAGTAACTTGAATATATTGGCAGAATTAGTTGCTAGTTGTCTAACTATGCTCTTTAATCCTTTTTCAGGAGAAAATAAGGTGAAAAAGAAACCTACTTCTCTCAGCACTCCCATAGAGCGAAAGAAGGAAGAGTTCTCCTTGTTCAAAGGGTCTGATGATGAGTACAAAGTGAAGATATCTCCCCAGCTGCTCTTGGCCACTCAACGTTTCCTCTCCCGAGGTGAGGGGAAGAGGACCCTCACCTCTTTCTTACTCACCATCCCTGGGCTCTCCCCCGATCAAGGGCATGAAGAGGCATTGTTTTTTAGGGTAACTGACCAGATATGGAACCTCTTACCTTCTGTTTTCTGAGGCATAAAGACTTTAAAGGAGAGGTACTGGGACTCTCCCACTACAACCCCTTTCACAATTCACAGGGAAATTCTTGTATTCTGAGCAAATAAACCATCAAGGCCTAGGAAGCCTAGAGGTAAAGACATGTTTTCTTTTTCCTGTTATCTGCAATGGAACTTTCCTTTGTACCAACTCAGAACAGGGACAGGCCAGCTGATGGGGAGGCCTGAGACTGGTGACCAGCAAGGCTGGTGGAGTTTTTAGGTAGGTGACCCACATCCAGCATCACAGATTCTTTGGGCTTTGAGCCAGTTTTCTCAAATCCTATAGCACTTCCAGCTTGTTAGTCTAGTATGGGGATGCCTCAAATAGGCCTGGGGGCAGTTGGGAGTAGAAGCTTGAGTGGCTATGGCCCCTCATGGACACTTGTCACTTTTTCCCACCATGGGGCAGAGGTGGACTTATTTAGCCCACTACGAATCTCAGAGAAGGTCCTGCTACACCTGCTGAAGCATCCCAGTGTCAACCAGGAAGTGAAGTTTGATGAATGCAACCGACTGGCTGCAGACCATTACCTGTACCAGCGCAATCAGCCAGTTAACTACTTCATTCTTATCCTGCAGGTAACTCAGTAGGTTCTACCTCATCATATCGGGCCCTGGACCTGGATCCCTTTCCACAATAAAATAAGAGAAGGGTCAGAAGTTGGGAAATAAGGATACTCAAGAGGCTGGGCCCAGAATCAGGAAGACCCAAGTTGAAATGTGACCTCATATTTCCTAGTGGTCTGACTATTGAGAAGCATGTATTTCATTTCATTTTTGTTTGCCTCTGTTTCCTAAGCCCAGGAAATGTTATGTGTCTGAGGCTAGATTTGAACTCAGGTCCTCCTAACTTTAGGGCTGGTGCTCTATCCTAGCTGCCCCTGTTTCCTAAGCTTTAATGGGGCTAATCATGTACTTACCTCACAAGGTTATTAAGAAAATCAAATGAAATAATTGTGACACATTTAGCACCATGCTTGGCACATAGTAGGTATTTAACAAATGTTTGTTCCCTTTACCTCCTATCCTCAAAGAGATTTGTTTAGATTTGAATCTGATTTCTTCATATCTAGCTGAAATTAATAATTACTTTTGGTGGTCCCTTTCTATAAAAAGGGTACTCTTAAGACATTGCTGGTTTTTCTTTTCCCTTCAGGGCAGGGTTGAGGTGGAGATTGGGAAGGAGGGCCTCAAGTTTGAAAATGGAGCCTTCACTTACTATGGTGTGTCTGCCCTGTCAGTACCATCCTCAGGTAAGAGCACTAGGACATGGTAATCTACAAGCTGGGGCTCCTCCTGGGTTCCATTTAATAGTGTAGAGACATTGGATGCATTACATTCATTGTCAGATATATCAGAAATGTTCTGGCCTAGTGAAATGTCTGCATATTGCCCAGTTATATGGCCCTTTGAATTAAAATGCTACCTTCAATAGGAAGTCTTTCACACTTCCCCAGTTACTAATCCTTTTCTCTCCTCTGTGTCTTATATGTTGTCTCCACTTTTAGATTTGTAAGCTTTTTGAAAGCAGGAGAGAACTTTTTACCTTTTTTTTGTATCCCCACCACATAGTTGGTCTTTAATAAATGGTTGTTGGTTGATGTGTGCTCTGATACTTGGGAAGTATGGGAAAAGGAAGAATATTTCTTTTCATAGGGTCATGTAATTTATGGATCCTCAGAGACCTGAACACACTGTTGTGCTGGTATACTCCTTTTTCTCCCCGACTTTCTCTGTAAACTGAATAGTATAATTGTTCAGAGAAAGAATGAAATAGTTTTGGGGAATAAGGAGATCCTGTCATGATAATCCAAACAGAAGAAATTTTGGAGTATAGATAGTAACTCAAAGTGCCTGTAAGAATGGTGCTAGGCAGCATGTCACTTCTGGTCTTTTATTGTCCATGTGGCCACAGGTAAGTTTCTTAAGCTCTTAGAGGCTAAGTTTATTCCTCTATAAAATGCGGATCATAACATTCAGAGTATCTATCTCCCAGAAGAATTGTGAAGTTCATATGAAAAAATATGGTAAAGCACAAGACAGCCCAGAGCATTGAGAAGACTGGATTTCTTTCCATTTCATCTTAACAGATTTCATCCCTAACACACCTCCCAGGGGAAAGCTTTATTCCTAATTAATCTTTTCGAAGTTCTTATCAGCCTTTTCCTAATGGAGTGGTTTCTAAAAACTTCAGGATAACCCTCTCCAATGTGAATGCAGTTTACTGATTATACACTACTGATTGTTGCTTTTCTGTAGTTCATCAGTCCCCAGTGTCTTCAATTCGGCCTACCCGACGTGACCTGCAGTCCGAGCCAGCAGAGAGTACCCACTACTCTTCTACGTATTGTCCTGACTACACTGTGAGGGCCCTTTCTGATCTGCAGTTCATTAAGGTAAAGATCCATAGAACTCTTCAACACTAGTTTTAAAAGTTTTTTATTCCTAATGAGGCTAGAGTAAGCTGGTCATGTTTCTGTATAGTACCTCGTTAAAATTCTAATTTTATCTATTTTTTGGACAATGACCTTTAGATTCCAAAATGATTGCTCTTGCTCATGAAAGCATTATAACTTCATTCTCTCCTTTATCATATCTTTCTCATCCAAGCCTATAGCCTGTGAGGGTCCTAAAATAACATTTCTTTGAATAGTTCCTTTCTGTTTTCAAAATACCTCCAGTTAGAGCTTCTCTAGGGTTTGTTTTTCTTTCCCTATCTAGGTCCTTTTCTTATTCCTCTCCAGTAGTTATGTTATATTTAAATAGGATAAAGGATGAATTAAGGAAGGAAGAGCTCTGAAGCTAAATATCCCTTTCTTTTTCCCCAGGTAACCCGACTGCAGTACCTCAATGCACTCATGGCGTCACGTGCCCAGAATTCCCCACAGTCTCCTGAGAACCTGGACCTTCAAATTGTTCCCAACAGCCAGACCAAGCTACTCAATAACAAGATTGCTGCAGCAGCAGGTAACCATCCTGCAGCAGGCTCTAGCAGTCAAATCCCTGGCCTTTAACCAAACTCAGTCACTTCTTTCCTGTTTGGGTCTCTCTCAAATCAGTTAACTGGTATTCTTTGTCCAAATTTTTTCCCCTTCTTTCTCCTTTCTCCCTTTCTTATCAACTGACCTTTAATTAGCCTTTATTGTTAGATGGATTTCCATTTGCTTTAACCAATAGGATATATGTAAAAAGTCTATGGCAGCTTTTTAGTTTCTGTTTGTGTTGATTCACTTGGTTAGGATTTAGCTGCTTAAAGGCTTCTGGATTCTATGTTTAATCACTCTCTAATTTTAACTCTAATCCATCTCAAAAATACCTAGTCTCAAGTGAGACTAGATTGGGATGTAAATGGGTTGATACAACACAAATCACCATTGATCTCATTTCTTGGTAAAGTTATAGAGCTCTCCACTATGTGCAGACTATTTGTGTAAAGGGAAACAATCAAGGGAGTAGGGGACACAAGCTTTTATAAAAGGAATAGGGATATTATATGAGAGTATATGGCAAAAATCATAAAAAATTATGTATTATAAGATCTACTGATTTTTCTTGGAAGAATAATCAAACTGAATAATCATGTTACTTTTTTGTGAGCTTTGAAGTAGTAACTCAAAACATAACTTGGGGACTCACATAGATTCTCCTGGGGACTCCTCTGGAGATGGTAAAGAGGGAAAGTAGGTGCTGCTTCAAATCCTGACAGGTACTGTCTTTACTCATATATTCCCACACAATTATGAGAATTGTAACTTCTTTTGTATCTTTGCATCGGTCTTTCTCTTTGGTGAAAGTGTAAATACATATAAACATCAGAAACGTCTTGACCAATTGTTGTGATAGTCTTTTGATATTTCTCAAGAAGAGACATTCTGTGAGAGATGTCATTCCCACAGATTAGGCATGTTATCAAAATATACTAGCTTCTTTTAATTCATTATGTATTATCTATGAACTGAATCAAAGTTTAGTTATGTCTATTTTATACTTTGTATCTCTGGCATCTGTTGGGAGTTTTGTTATATGTCTTTTTTTTTTTTTTTTTTTTTTTTTACCCCTTAAAACCTTATCCTTTGAGTTTCAAGAATATCACTAATTGTACTACATTGGAATTCAACAAATCTGAATTCGCATTGAATGTACCCTTTAAGAATTTAAAAACTTGAATTATATATTTTCTTAATGTTTGTGTGTCTGTTTCTAGACTGAAGAGTCCTGATTCACCTAGGAAAAACTTCTCTTTGTCTCCCTTATTTAAGCTCTCCTTTGATTCTGACCCATCTTCTTGGAGGGATGACAACCAGAATCATTTATATAAAATATTTTTCCAAGTACAGACAAAAGTCTGGAAAATATTTTCATTTTTGTTTTAAATGTTACGCAGAATCTTGTGGGCTGTTTATAGAAGCACCTTTAGGACAGTTCTGATTTGAAAACAATATGATCACTCCAAATCCCTTTCCCTCACTTTTAAAACTGACTGTCCAATCTTAAAGTTTTGGGGTTTTTTTT
>JAJPUD010008722.1:0-35486 GCA_023553655.1 Myrmecobius fasciatus
ATGTATACATATCTATACAGTTATCTTACTGCACAAGAAACATCAGATCTAGAAAGAGAAGAAGAAAAAACAACCTAAGAAGGAAAACAAAATGCATGGAAATATTCACAGAAAGCGTTAAAATGCTGTGTTGTGGTTCACACTCAGTTCCCACAGGCCTCTCTCTGGATGTATATGACTATCTTCATCGCAGAACAACTGGTTTGAATCACATCATTGTTGAAGAGAACCATGTCCATCAGAATTGATCATCGTATAGTCTTGTTGCTGTGTATAATGTTCTCCTAGTTCTGCTGATTTCACTCAGCATCAGTTCATGCAAGTCTCTCCAGGCCTCTCTGAAATCCTCCTGTTGGTCATTTCTTACAGAACAATAATATTCCATAACATTCATATACCATAATTTATTCAGCCACTCTCCAATTGATGGGCATCTTTTCAATTTCCAGTTTCTTGCCACTACAAAAGGGGCTGCCACAAACATTTTTGCACATGTGGGTCCCTTTCCCTCCTTTAAAATTTCTTTGGGATATAGGCCCAGTAGAAACACTGCTGGGTCAAAGGGTATGCACAGTTTGATAACTTTTTGAGCATAGCTCCAAATTGCTCTCCAGAATGGTTGGATCCGTTCACAGTTCCACCAACAATGTATCAGTGAACCAGTTTTCCCACATCCCCTGCAACAGTTATCATTATCATTTCCTGTCATTTTAGCCAATCTGACAGGTGTGTAGTGGTATCTCAGAGTTGTCTTAATTTGCATTTCTCTGATCAATAGTGACTTGGAGCACCTTTTCATGTGACCAGAAATAGTTTCAATTTCTTCTTCTGAAAATTGTCTGTTCATATCTTTTGACCATTTATTCATTGAAAAATGGCTTGAATTCTTATATATTTGAGTCAATTCTCTATATATTTTAGAAATCAGGCCTTTATCAGAACCTTTGGATGTAAAAATATTTTCCCAGTTTACTGCTACCCTTCTAATCTTGTCTGCATTCATTTTGTTTGTACAAAAACTTTTTAACTTGATATAGTCAAACATCTATTTTGTGATTAATGATGACCTCTAGTTCTTCTTTGGTCACAAATTCCTTCCCCCTCCACAGGTCTGAGAGGTAAACCATCCTACATTGTTCTAAATTGTTTATAATATCATTCTTTATGCCTAGATCATGAATCCATTTTGACCGTATCTTGGTATATGGTGTTAGGTGTGGGTCAATGCCTAATTTCTTCCATACTAGTTTCCAATTATCCCAGCAGTTTTTGTCAAATAGTGAGTTTTTATCCCCAAAACTGGGGTCTTTGGGTTTATCAAACACTAGATTACTATTGTCATTGAGTATTTTGTCCTGTGAACCTAACCTATTCCACTGATCCACTACTCTATTTCTTAACCAGTACCAAATGGTTTCGGTGACCACTGCTTTATAATATAGTTTTAGATCTGGTGCAGCTAGGCCACCCTCATTTGCATTTTTTTTCATTAATTCCCTTGAAATTCTTGACCTTTTGTTTTTCCAGATGAATTTTGTTGAATTAACAAGAGTTATCAACAGATTGATTGTAATGATACAAGAATTAGGAGACAACACAAATCTGGATTGGCACCCTAGGAAACTGGAAAAATGGTGGTAAAAGGGAAACTCAGAAAATAGAATGATTTATGGACAAGAGATGATATGTTCAATTTTGGACATGTTGAGTTTAAGATATCCGTGAAACATCCAGTTGAAAGGAAAAGTAAGTCATCAATCACTACAAAACCTTAGCCTAGATTTGTGTAAGCTTTCCAAGTCATATAAAACTTTATGTAATTTTTCTTTTATTTGTTAAAATAAACCTTTGAGGTATATAGTATATATACCATCATTCTTGCCATTGTACATATGTGATTAGAAGCTGAAGAATGAGACATATATTTGAGACATAGGTTTAGATTTGGTTGAATGTGCATATTTGTTATACAAGTTTTGCTTTTCCTTTTTTCAGTTGAGGATAAAAGAGAAGTGGAGGGGAAAAGTTCTGGCTAATTGAAAACAAATTTTTATATAATTAAAAAATGAAACAAGATGAGTAAGATTAAATGGCTTGATCAAGAATGAAAATATCAAGGAAAGGATGATTTGCATTATCAGTAGAAGATAGGGTGCAGAGATAGGAAGATGTGTCTCCAAAAATGACTTGCAAGATGTATCATTAGGATAAAATGAGCATGGGATGGAGGCAAGCCATGAAGTTTTCAATGCAGAAATATCACATTTTGGATAAAAACATTTCTGTGTAACTCCAGATGTATCATTTGAACTCTGTGATAATCAATTTCCTGAATTGTAAAACATTACAGTTCATTACAGGACATTATAGGAATTAATTCCTATTTTATCCACTTCACATAGTTCTTGGGGAATTCACATGGGATTATGTATATAAGGTAATTTACAAAAGTTCAGGCTCTTTATAAATATATGTGATTACTAAATTGAAGAGGAAGGAACCTCTGTATTCTCTCTTTACACCCAATATTCTTTCCAGTGTTTCATTTCATTATCTTTAGGCTGCTAGACTTCAATACACAAGGCATTATTGCGTTCTTAAAATAGAGTTCCAATGGACTTCACATACCATTTAGAAAACAAAACATATAAAGGCATGCAATAAAAAATGAGATTTAAACCCTTAAGGAAATTACTTCAGAAACAGAAGAGTAAGTTGAAATGATCAAAGAATCTATAATCTAGTAAAGTCTACTAGTAAAGAACCTATCAAAAAACAACCCAGACAATGATAATTCTTAATCTTATTTCAATGCATTGTTCAGAGAGCTGCTATATTAGTTATTTATATTGAACAGACAGGATAGATAATTAATTGAAACCAAAGTTAAATAGTAGCAAGATTGTGAGTTGTATGACATTTTGAAAATAATTTGATCTACTTGTTTATTAGAAACATTAAAGAAAATGCTTATTCTTTAGTACATAAGAACAAAAAAGTGTTTTTTCTGGGATAATATGAAACATGGATTTCAATCTTTTTGTGATTAAATTGGATTCAATTTTAATATATTTTAATTAAATACATTTAAAAGAATATTTTGAGCATTTATTACATATAAAGTACTGTGATTACAACCAGAAAGTAAGAAGATATGAATAGGATATGGTCCTTGTTCTCATATGTAATAAGTAATATAATGTGTAAATGGAACTTAAAATTTTTCAACACACTTTAAATATGTTATTTTATTTAATGTTCATAATGACCCTAATAAGGTAGACACCATCATTATGTCCCTTTTTATGGGGAATAATTTTGGGCTGAGAAAGGATGGCTGACTTGCTCAGGATGACAAAGCTAATAAGTGCCTATGTCAAAGTCCAAAGTCTTTCTGGTTCTTATGGCTGGTGATCTAGTAACAGCAACCTGTCTCTAATGATCTTACTTTGTTTCAGGCAATAGAAAACTTTTGAGCAATTAATGGTATTAATATATAAAAGTAGTGTTAAAAGGCAGACTCATGAACAATTGAATTATAGGACTAATGAATTATCATGGAAATCTAGGAGAAAATAGGAATAGCCTTTTGAGGACAAGATTATTTGAACTGGGTATGAAAATCAGTAGGATTTTTATGGTTGCACCTGGTTAAATGTAAATATCACAATACAGAAAAGTCAAATATGCACTGCATTTTAAGCTTGGTGTACTGAGAGATGCAAGATTCAATTAATGATAATAAGGATACAAACAACAAAAACATGAAATTTAGAAGAGAGAAAGAAAATAATATGGATTAACTCTTCTAGATTACTATATAACTAATATCTTCTCCCTGCCAGTCACAAATATGAGCATGAACATACTGGTAAAGGTTGAATTTATAGATCAAGTTTGGGTAGTCAAGCATACAGAATCAATAGATCTCAGATGTTGAAAGTAAATGGGTTTTTATTATATTATGTCTTTTTTCTTATTCAAAATCATCAATTAATACTAAATTATGAGAATCTAGGATTGTTTGTGGATGGACTCTGTGATTATGTGATGAGATAGGGTAAAGAGGGAGAAATTGATTAATAAATTTTTTTTGAGAAAATATTGACCCAAGTGAAGAGTGCAAACAAAAATAAAATGGATTGAAAACCCAAGATATTTTGGCAAATGTAAGAGAAAGTATGTAAGAGAAAGAACATAGCAAGAGACAAAATAAGAAGCATGAGCTATCTATAAGAATCAAGAAATACAAAGAGAAAAACAAATAAAATGGTCACTATTTATTTGTGCTCATAATAAAAATTTCTTATCAAACACCTGCTTACTCAATAGAGAAAGAGGGCAAAGTTTCTGACACAAAACACTGTATGACCAAGGCTTTCATTCTCTATTTATTTAATTTTTTAACTCCTTCCCTTGCTTTATTTAGGTTCTGCCTGTTATTGAACACAAATGTCATTGAAGGAAAATTATTGGTTCTAAATAATTCCTACTAGTATAAAGTACTTACCTTATTTTTACTCAATATAATTTCTCATCCTCAGAAATTTTTGTCTCAGTCCTTGTTCATGAAGATTTTGCAATTACAGATTTTTGATATAGAATCTACCTAAAAATGGAGAGATATTTGTCCCCACCATTTAAAATTTTAGGGTTATCAGTGCAACACTCAAGTTTTCACTTTTTTTTTGAACATCACATTCTTGATACATGCTCAGTTCACTTTTTCCAAGTCATTGAACAAGGTACCAATAATCATAAAGGGAAATTTTCTTTAAGTTGAAACCAGTTGTGAGACATGGGTGGAAAAAAAAGTAACAATATTGGTCAGTAGTTCTATCAGTGATCCAATTAACATTTGTGTTCTTTCTCAAAATTATTATTAGAAAATAATCAGAAGAAGATATAAGAAGAAAAATAGTAGAACTATAAAATCATATATGAATATATACACATGTATTTATACATATATACACACAGAAATATATATATAATATACAAATGTAAATCCAAAATTTGAGATTTAGAGTCATTCAGGTTGGAATTAGGCAGAACTTTCTCTTTTTTAAGTGCAAATATAATTTATTTAATTACAATTTAAATTAAAAAAAAAAACATTTAAAATATTTAAGAGCACTAACTTTTAAAAATATACCAGTAATCATCCTTGAGAACTTTAAACTACATACTTATGTGTATGCACTATGTTAATTGCAAACCTTTGATCTGAAACTTGTTCTGTGCCACATCATGATTATGTAAAAACAATAAAACTTTATTTCTTTAAAATGCTATGCAACTTGCAATTTTCACTAATTCAGAATGGGCTTCACTTCAATTAATTTGAATTAGTGAAGTTTTACCACATCTAGCTTTGTCTTACACTTTGATTGTACTATAATTTATAATTTGAAGGTTTTAATATGTATTCTTCAAAAAGAACTTGGGAGAGGAATCAAAATATATAAAATGCTTTTCACTCTTAAATTCTTGACTTCATATTTGAGGTGGATAATGTATTAACTGGGGAGAAAACAAAAGGTTATCAGTATGGGGAGATGTTCCAATCTCATATAATAAAGTTAATTGAAAGAAGTGGGGAATTTGTGTTGTAGAAAAGAATACTTGAGTAGTATGTGAATATTGCTTTCATATATGTTAAAGGCTGTCATCTGGATAAAGGATTATTCTTCTCTTACTTAATATTAGAACACATATTGTAAAATATGGAGTGGTAGATTTACATAACAAATTCTCAAAATTACAACTGTACACTGTAAGTTGTAAGTTGTTTTCTAAGGCTATAAGGGCATGATATTGTAAGCAGAGTTTATCAATCCTGGAGCCATTTATGTTTAGAATAAAAGGCTACTTGTCAAAGATTCTATAAAGGAGATTTGTGTTTCAAGTGAGTTTGATCAAGAGGTCCTTTAAGATTTCTTTAGACTTTGAGATACCACGTTTCTAGCCATATAGTTGAAAAATGATTAAAAACAGGAATTCCAATTTAACATTTCTTTAACTTGGAAAGAAAGAAACACAATGTAGATTCCAATTGGATAGTGATCCATTGTGAAGTGTTTTTTGGACAGTCCCTCCACTAGGTGGCAGCATATCCTTAATGCAAACTTGTGCCCCTGGTGATTATTTGCAAGAAATTTATTTTATCAAAGAAGTTAGAAACTTTTAAAACATATTACAGTTAGTTTTTGCATGCAAATTGGCTTTTTTTTTACTATTAGGCAACTATAACTAAGTCAGACTTATGGTTTATTGGATATTAATCTGAAAAGGAAAAATGTCACCATTTTCAAATGTCTTCACTAAATCAAATTTAAAAATGACTTTAAAAATATCTCAAATGACAGTTTAACTTTTGTCAATATACAATATACATTTATCATGGTTACTTTGTTCCTTATTTGAAATATAAACTTTGTGAGATTTCATCATTATGTAGAAGTAAAAGGAAGGTGGCATTTATTTTCCTCTTATATAAATATATACTATATTACACATTCTCATTTAATCATATGTCTATGAAGTATGTCTAATTGATGAAATATAAAATCAAATTTACATTTGTGTTCTTATTTCTAATATGACATACAGGATGTATATATACATTTATCTAATACTGGTACCCTCTGCTATATATATATATATGTATATATACATATATATATATATATAGTGTATCAAAATAATTTGTCTCTTTTCAAATGAAATTTTAAGGTCCCATGGAATGATCGAAAACCTTGGTAAGTCATTGACAAATTGAGGAAATATCAAAGTGAACTTTCTCAGCTTCCAGTGAATTTTGTAAACAGTATAATTTCATTGTCTGTTGATTCATGAGCTTAGATAGAAACAAACAGTAAAACTCGGGAGCATTTGCTACATCTGCAATTAGTCATTCAAATCCAAGTTCCAAATGAAGCCCAGGGCAAGAAGCCAATTCCCATAAGGAACCGTAGTCCAGGTCATCAACAGCCTTATGATCTACAGCAACTTTTATAAATACTTAGTGGTTATATGTGAGAATCCAGGAAAATAAGAAGTGGCATTAAACAACAATGAATATGAAGAAAAGAGCCAGCTATGAAACGGTCAAGTACAGAGAGGACATGCAAGTGACAGAGAATTTGTGGAGTCTCAGATGGCCTTCCATTTAGGTTTTGGTGTGTGTGCATGTGTGTGTGTGTGTGTGTGTGTTTATGCGTTTATGTGTTTGAGAGGTTGAACATTTGAAGGCATATCCATTAGAATGAGTTTTGTGTTGTCAAATACTAATGTCACAGAGACTAATGTCTAAACATGAACATTTGTTTAAAAAAGACACCTTTTATATGAATGTTATGGAATATTATTGCTCTGTAAGAAACGACCAGCAGGACGATTTCAGAGAGGCCTGGAAAGACTTGCATGAACTGATGCTGAGTGAAACAAGCAGAACCAGGAGATCATTATACACGGCAACAACAATATTACATGATGATCAATTCTGATGGACATGGCTCTCTGCAACAAAGAATTGTCTCAAACCAGTTCCAATTGTTCACTGAAGAAAACCATATACACTCAGGGAGAGGGATATGAAATATGGACCACAATGTAATATTTTCATGATCTCTATTGATGTTTGTTTGCATTGCGTTGCCTTTCTCTGGTTTTTTTTTTTTTTTTTTCTTGTAGATAGGATTTTTCTTGCACAACTTGTCAACTATTATTACATTATTAACATGTAGTGGACTTCCTGCCATCTAGGGGAGGGGAGGGGACTGGGGGTAAAAGTTGTAATGGAGAGCTTTGTAAAGATCAATGCTGGGGAACTACCCATACATATGTTACACAAATAAAAAGCTTTAATAAAAAAATTTTAAAAATGAAAAAATGAAAATAAAAAGACACCTTTAATAAAATAAATGGCTTAATAAATTCAATGACAAAATCATTTATAATAAGGCTTATGTTTAGTAGGAAAATGAAAAGATACCCATAAGAATCTGAGTTTTGATACTTGAGCACATCAGTTAAATTTTTTAATCATATTTCCACATTGTTAAATTATAGGGTTGCTTTACATAATTTATTTCAAAATATTTTTATCAATATAAAACTAAAGTCAAATATTATCTCAATTTTCCAAAAAAAATTAAAAAAGATTACAGTTTGAAACTTAACAGCCAGTGAACTTGATTCTGAATCTTAGTGAAATGCTGTCATGTATATATAAAGAAAAAGAAATAGTCAATATCTAAAAAGGAAAAAGTGGTCACAAAGACTCAAAATAGTTTTATTAAAAAGAAACTACTTTTACTTCTAATTTTACAAGGCATACCGCGGGAAGGGGAATTTATATATTGTTCATATAAATAGAATCAGTTCTTGAGGATTTACAGAAATCTTCATTGGTGGAATGATAACTGAAATTCATAGGTCTTTATGAAGGATTTAGTTGACATGAATATTTGGACAAGGACCAACATTCTTTTCCCTTCTTACTTTAAGAGAAGACATGTGGTCTAGAAAATCATAAAGGAAAAAAGAAAAGGAAATTTAGGAAAGCAGTATTAATCTAGCCACCAAGTTGCACAGTGGATAGATCAGTGATTTTGGAACCAAGAAGCTCATCTTTATGAGCTCAAATCTGGACTTAGACTTAGACTTAGACATTTATTAGCTGTGTGACTTAATTGTAGGTTCCTTATTCTTAAAATAAATTGGAGAAGGAAATAGCAAATCACTCTAGTGTCTTTGACAAGAAAAACCCAAATAGTATTATGAAGATCATAAAGAGTTGGACATGACTGAACAACATAAATCTAAAGAAACCATATCCTCAATGTTTTCCTGAGATCTGATTGACTTCTCATCTAATTGACATAACTTCTCTGATTTTTATATGCTATTTTTTGTTAAGAAGATGTACTTGTGGTTTTTAATGTAATTAAAATTTGAAGTTAGGGAGTTATATGTTACTAAATCAGTGTGGGATATTCTTTCCACCTTAAGAAACAGTGACCAGGAAAGCAACCCAAAAAGAAAAATCATTTTTCTCTGTACTAGCAATAATTAGAGGATTAGAAAGACAGGAGGTAAAAATGTATATGTGCATGTGTGTGTACACGTCTATGAAGATATATATGTTTACAGCTGCTCAAATCAGAAGTAGCCCCCCCCCCCAGGAGATAATGGCTTCCCCATCATGAAAAGTTTTCAAGCAAAAAAACTAAATGATTACTTATGTAATATAATGCAAAAAGATTCTATTTTTCAAAAACAGGACTAAAAGGTCTCTGAATTCCCTTTTAATTATTACATTCTATGACTGATCCAGTTTGTTTAGTTACATGTATAGTGCAAAGGCAAGGAAAATCTAAAGAAAAATAACAAAAAAAAAAAAAAGAAAGAAGTTGACTCACATGCTCATCCTATTGTTTTAAAAGTAAAGGGTATTTTTAAAATTCATTGTTAAACAGCATATGAAACTCCTTTCCAAGTTAACTTTTGTTTATTCTGGCAATTTATCTATCTATTGAAAAAAATAATTCTCAAAAAGCATAAGCAGAGCACATATTTGGAAGTTAGAAAATGAATATTGAAATAAATTGAATGAAATGTGAAATTATAGTGAATTTCATTTTGCCTATGCTGGAGTTTCACTAGTTAAAAATAACATGAGGATGACACTTTTACATGAAAAGAACAAATTATAAATCAGATAGCCAGATAAAACTAGAATGAAACTACTAACTTGGTAATTTTAATTAATCCCTCCCCTTGACAACAAAATTTTCTCTGCATTAATTGTACTAAAATTGGTTGTTTTCTCAAAAAGGCTAGTCAGTGCTTCAACTCCAAGTTCACTTTGGGTTCCCAAGGGAAAAAAAAAATCTATTTATTTATTTATTTTTTAATATGGGCAATTCCCTAAGAAGGGGAAATAAATAAGATAAATAAGAAAAAGGTACCCAGAGTATAAATATAGATCAGATATGGTATAGATAGTTTTAGTCACTCTCGAAAAGGATAACTACTATGCAATGAAGAATCATAAAATGATTAAAATCCATTGAGGACATAATGTTTAAGTCTCCTTGAAATATTTTCTAACAGTTTCTTTTAATTAGCCATTTATACTTCCATGAGTATAGCCAGATCAATGCCATGGGATATATTTCTTTCTGGTTGCCTCCCTGTTTCCCATTAGGAAGCTTTTACAGCCATAAATGCTTTTGTAGCTATCATATAGATGCCTGGGGACCCAGGAAAATGAAAATAGTAGGTGCCTTTCAAGATTTCATGTTACCATGTTTATAAAGACTGTTCCCTACATGTGTAATAGAGTACAATTATGTGATAAAAAAAAAAGGGAGACAACATGGATTTCTAGTCTCTTCTTCCCCCACCTTTCTCCAAGGGAAACTTTAATTCCTGCCAGGAGAGTCCAGGCAGTGGAGGTCAGAAATCTGATCACTGCTCTCATCAGTGAAAGGTGGTACTGGCCCAGAATTATATTTATCTTCTCCCTTTAATATTATTAGTCTAGAAAATGGAGACTGCCAGCTCTTCGCACATCAACTTGTATAAAGCAACCTGAAGAAGAATTGGCATCTGCCATTTTTTTCCCAAAGAAAGAAGGAAGAAACAAATGGAAAGTAATGCATCTCAGACACCAACTTGCCTAGGAAAACATGAACTTATAAAGAAACTAAGTGAAAAAATCTATATCTATCTTTCTATGGATCTCTCTATCTATATCTATATATTCATGTCATGTGACCATCTAGAACTCAGAGAGTAGTTCCAACACTGCATATTGTAACAAGAGGCTTTAGGGGAGGGGAGGGTTTACATTTTATATTGACAAAATTCTACCTAAGGAGGCAAATTATATACTTTTAATCACCATGAAATATAAAATTACCAGTAAGAATAGAAAACAATTCTGGTCCTTCTCAGTTTGGAGGCATAGGGCATTATCATTACACATATCCTAAAATAGACCCACTCCATGTTTCCTTCTATCCAATTGTCATGTTTACTGAGCATGTTCAAAAGTATTTGAGGTGAAGATGAGCTATTATTTTATTCTCAAGGGAATACAGTTACACAAAGAAGTACCAAACAAAGAACATTTAAGCAGGCAGTTACATAGCATGCTGAATAGAGCTTTTGTCTGGTGATACTTGATTTCCACCTCTGCCTCAGAGATTCACTACTTTTGAAAACCTGAAGAAGTGATTTAACTTATAGTGTTCATTTTCCTTATTTATAAGTTAAGAGAACTGGAGTCTGCAACCCCTTTTAGCTCTAAATCTATTATTGCATAAGTAGGAATGGTATATATTGGGTGCTCAAAAAGAACAAGTATCTCTGATTTGGGGCCTTGTGGAGTGCTTTTTAGGGCTGTTCATTTATTGGCAGTGTCTATCTGGCACTCAACTCTCTCCTGTGGCTCCAAGAAGCTGAAGCATGTGCAGCAACAATGGCATGGTCAAGCCATCACGTAAGACAAACTGCATCTTGCAATCCATGACTAAAGTAGGGCAATATATACCCCAAGCATGTGAAAATGCAATGGGTGAATGAAAAAGATTTTTTCCAATTGCCATGAAGGCAGCATATGTAAGAACTATGGAGCACTTAGAGCTTGGTCAAGAATCAAAGATGCCAAGATCATCACTACATCCAGGACCAGTGCCAGTCATCTTGACTTTTGTCTTACCACTGAACTTAGATGAAAATTAGATGCCTTACTTAAATCCAATTCATGCAGGAGTCAGGAGATCAGCCTATAATGGCTTTGGTCTTCTTCAAAAATAAATGAAAAACAACAACAATATAAGTAGGAATATAGAGAAATCTTTTTTTACTTAACAGATAAAAATTACCTATGTCATTGCTTGCAAAGTAACCTTTCAAAGTACTTTGGAAATTTGATGTTCTTACTGTTCTTTTAAACTTTTTATTTCTTCTTTTTTTTTACTTTTTTTTTGATAAACTCTATTATTTCATTTCTGAAATATAAATTTCTTACGCTTAGAATTTGTTAGATTAGAAGAAATGTAACACAGAAGATAGAATTCTAGATCCTGGAAATCTTGGTTCAAATTCTGTCTTGGAGATGAATGTTGTTTCATCTTGAGCTTTTTCATTTAATTCTGCAAAGTCTAATTTTTTTCTCATTTCTAAAATAGGAATAATAAGTAGTTATTAGCTCATAGGATTTTTGTGAGGATTAAATGAGATAATACAGATAAAGCACTTTGCAAGTCTCAAATATATCCATATATGTGTGTATATCTCTGTTTACTATTATGATTTTATAGTTTCTTTCAAAATATTACAAACAGATTAAAATTAAATAAGTAAATAAACATTAACAATATCAAGATATTATACAGAAGTTGGTTTTATTTCTATTATTCTTTACTTTTTCCAAAGGAAATAAACCATAGGTGTTTGCTGCTTGATAAATTTCTACTCATTCTTTAAGACTCCCACATCTTCTTATCCACTTTTTCTATTCCTTAATGACCTCCTAAGGTCTCACTTACCCCTTGATTTTTGCTTTATTGATTTTTCATAATTTAATCTTTATTATACTTATTTGTTTCTATCTCCGCTTAAGAGTCAGTTAACCCATCATACCTAAACTTTTTATGTTTTCTATCTATTATCAATGTACTTTACACCTAGGAATTGTTTAATAATTATTTCTGAATTGTAAATAAAAGAAATTTTGAAAAGAAATCAATGCAATTTTAACCTGAAGCTTAAAGCTTTATATGGTTAAAATTCATCTGATACAATCACCCAGTCTTTGTGTGCTCAAAACAGGCATATAATATTGAGAATTTTATTTTGTATGCTTTGGCCTGCATGTTCCAGTCGTTTATGTTTAAGCAGATTCATAATTTCACCATGTGCTTTTGGTAAAAGCAGTGATACTAGATAGAACATGCCATTCTGGAAACACCACGCATTTTACTTAAAATCATTTCTAGTTGCTAAAAGGCCACTTCTAAGAAGGATCAAAAGATCACATGCAGATCTCAGAAACAAAAATATCTGAAGAAAGGAAAGCAAAATGATTGGGGGCAGTCCTTAAAGAAAACCCCTCCACAGAAATTATCATCATAGCAATACTAACTTTGTCAGTAAGTTTGCATGAGGCACTGACCAGAGAGTATTTGTTATATTCTAAAGCAAGCTATAGTCTTCGAGTAAACACAATTTTAGTTGTGTTTTAGTTTCACAAATTTATTATCAAAACAATTTTGTCTAAATAATACAGTCATATCTTTTTTCCAGGGCAAAAACAGGCCACTAATCTAATTACAAAATGGAATCCAAGGGAAAGAAAATTGAATTAAGTGAGAGTTTTGCATAGAAGTGATTTATAGCCTGCTTTGCTTCTTCTATTAGTGGGAGATGTGAAATCCTCCCATACCAATATATAAGTTTAATAATTAAAGGACTACTTGTTTTATTAACAACTTGAATCAATTCTATTGTTTTCAGCAAACATGTCCAAGTTGTTTAGAATTCTTCAAAATCACTTCCAACCATATCAAATGAATGAATTTCTATAATGATTTTTAAATTTAAGAGCACTAATCAGACTGGGATGTATGAGTTGTTTAGGAAAGACTAGAATCTCTGCTGTGAGGACTTTCTGAGCCATTTTCAGGGCTATTTATCTTCCTTCACTGTCCATCTTTTACCCACTCTTATCTGTGGCTTCACGTTGTTACTTGGGCAAGGACCATAGCCTGATAAGGCCTTGTGAGACAGTCTAAACCAGATTGAAGATAGCTTACCTGGCTCAAAATTGTCAGTGATTTGGGGGATATCTACTCCAGCCATATGAAGTCTTCCCCTGGTGGAATGCATGGAAAACAATTCATTCCAGTAGGCATGATGGCATCTGAAACAGGTGCTTAGGAACACTTAGAACTTGGTCAGACATCTAAAACACCTAGATCACTCACTGAATGCTGTGCCATTGCCATTCATCTTGATTTGTGTCCTGACTCTGGAGTTTGATGACTGTAGAACAGAGGGTAAAGCTGATGATTTTCTGCAAGTCTCCCTAACTAAAATACAATGCATGTGCTAGTCAAGTTATCACCCATGATATAATTTATCTTTGAAAAGGGGCAGCTAGGAGGCACAATGGATAGAGCACCAGCCCTGAAGTGAGGAAGACCTGAGTTCAAATCTGATCTCAGACACATAACACTTCCTATCTGTGTGACCCTGGGCAAGTCACTTAACCCCAATTGCCTCAGCAAAAAAAAAAAAAGAAAAAGAAAAGAAAGAAAAAAAAGAAAGAAAGAAAGAAAATGAAGGATAAACAAGAGTCAATTAGAATTCTGATGGTATAGATTATTTGCGCATGAATGTTTATTCTGCTTTGTCTCCATTGTGTGCATAAATGTTTATACTGAGTTTTTAAAAAACTGTCGCAATTTACCATCTCAATGAAGTAAGGCTTGTGTACATAAATATGAATCCATTACCTTTGAATGACTGTTGTTAAATGAGGTTGGTTTATTCCATCCTGCCACTGTGTAAAGCCATGAAAATATTATTCTATAAGTATATTATGAATGACTCTGATACAATGTTTTCAAGTGCATTGAAGATGGAAATGCTAGTGATTGGAAGTGGATTTTCTTAATAATTTTTACTAATAGACTAGTAAGGAGAGTCTCTCACTCAAAGTTTACTACCATAAAGAAATTACTGTTATGGACCTCTCCAGAAATACTTCCAAAAGTTGGAGGAAATAGCCTTTTTGAAAGATCAATATAAATTTTTATATATGAAATGATTAAATTACTCAGAAGTAATCCTCTTTGATTTGAGACATTTGAGACAAAATATATATAAAATATAAAATTTTTTGATTAGTAGTCAAAGCCTTTCACAACCTAACCTCTTCCTTTCCAATCTTCTTACATCTTACGACTGGCAAAGAACTTTTGAATCAGTGACACCAGGCTCCTTGATATCCTGTAACCAAGACACAATCTCTTGGGTCCCAGTATTTTCTCTGTCTTCCCTAGTTAGAGCAATGCCCCTTTACACCTCTACCTCCAGGCTTCCTTTCTAAAGATAGTTCCTAGGTTCCAACTAAAATTCCACATTTTACAATAAGCCTTTGCCAACCCTTCTCAATATTAGTGCTTTCCTTCTATTTATCCTATGTATAGCACATTTATATATAATTGTTTGCTTATGGTTTCCCTATTAGATTGTGAACTCTTTGGGGATAGGGAGTGTTTTTTGTCTTTTTGTGCCCTCAGCCCTTAATTCAGTGACTGATAAATAGTAGGTGTTTAATAAATCAACATGTATTGACTGGCTTACTTCAATTGTTCTTTCCCTTGGTGTCAATGCAACTTAAACCCTAATGCCTTAAACAGCAATAGAAATTTTCATTTTTGTAACTGTTGTATAACTGTTTTTTCATTTATCTTTTCTAAAGTCTTTTTTTCAGATTTCCTTCACCTGGTATTCCTATTTCTATACTTAAAAAATCCTATAGAACTACCCCAACTCATTTTCAAAGTCTCTTCTAATTATCTTGAGTACACTAATATCAGGTGAGATTCTTTAATAAATGATCTCTAAAACTGAAAAAAAAAGATTCTACAAATTATTACCTACACATCAATTATTTTACACATGATCATAACTTTTGTAGTTGTGTCTTGACTCAGCTTTCCCATACATCTATAATATAAAAGAAAAAGAGACCTCTTTGATTTTTCATCTTTCCTCCTCTTACCAGGAGCTAGATGGCACAGTTAATAGGTAACTGGAATTGGGAGCAGGAAGAATTAGCTTCAAATCCACCTTTATTCTAGCTACATGAATCTTAGCCTCAGTATTCTTGTTGGTTTTGAACATTAATGTGAGCAGAAAATGAAATAATATTTGTAAAGCCCTTTGCAAATTTTATTTTATTTTATTTTTATTTTATTTTATTTGCATAACATATGTGTGGGTAATTCTTCAACATTAACCCTTACAATAGCTTTCTGTTACAAATTTTCCCCCCAACTCCCCACTCCTCCCCTAGATGGCAGGATATCCACTACATGTTAATTATGTTAAAATATTGGCAAATCAAATATATGTATACATATTTCCAAACTTATCATTGTTGTGCAAGAAAAATCTTATCTATACAAAAGATATATCAGATAAAGGATACACAATGTAAGCAAACATCAATCAAGGAGTATGAGAATGTGATGTTGTGGTCCACATTTCACATCCCTCTCTCTGGGTGCATATGGCTTTCTTCAGTGAACAATTGGAGATGGTTTGAAACATTTCATTGTTGAAGAGAGCCATGTCCATCAGAATTGATCGTCATATAGTACTGTTGTTGCCGTATAATGATCTCCTGGTTCTGCTCATTTCACTCAGCATCAGTTCAGGTAAGTCTCTCCAGGCCTCTCTGAAATCGTCCTGCTGATCCTTTCTTACAGAACAATAATATTCCATAATATTTATATAACATAATTTATTCAGCCATTCTCCAATTGAAGGGCATCTATTCAATTTCCAGTTTCTAGCCACTACAAAAAGGGCTGCCACAAACATTCTTGCACATGTGGGGCCCTTTCCTTCCTTTATGATTTCTTTGGGATATAAGCCCAATAGAAATGCTGCTGGGTCAAAGGATATGCACAGTTTGATAACTTTTTGAGCATAGCTCCAAATTGTTCTCCAGAATGGTTGGATCCGTTCACAGTTCCACCAACAATGCATCAGTGTCCCAGCCCTCCCACATCCCCTCCAACATTCATCATTAACTTTTCCTGTCATTTTAGCCAATCTGACAGGTGTGTGGTGGTACCTCAGGGTTGTCTTGATTTGCATTTCTCTGATCAATAGTGATTTGGAGCACCTTTTCATATGACTATAAATAGTTTTAATTTCATCCTCTGAAAATCATCTGTTCATATCGTTTGACCATTTACTGATTGGAGAATGGCTTGAATTCACTTTGCAAATTTTAAAGCACTATATAAATGAAGCTATGCTTATTATCGTCACCTTACCTCTTACTAAACCTCATTTTTACTTTTATTTAGCTTCATTTAATACAAGTTATTTTAGGGTAGAGACTTTTATTTTGGGGTTCTCCAAAACATAGCAAAATACCTTTTGTCCTTCTTCTTTGGCAGTAGTACTTCAGAGACTTTTATTCAGAGCAACACCAGCACATAGCAATAACTTACATTGAAATAAGCATGGCATATTTTAGATAAACATTTGGGTATTTTTCTTTCCTTTTATTAGTCAGTCCTTCCTACAACATTTAAACCCCCAACTTGGGGGAAAAAGGAAAATAAAGACAAAGGGTTAACTCTCCCTTCCCCCCCAAAAAAAGTCACAATAGTCATGCCAGAAAACATATTGTCTTTTCTGCATTTTTAAATCATTTCATCATAAATTGTTTACCAGAGTTTTTAAGTCTTTCAAAACTATTTTTCCTGTTAACTTGTTATAGAAATTGTTTTCCTACTTCTGTCCATTTCCCTCTGTTACAGTTCATGTTTTTCTAGTTTCCTCAGAAATGATCCATATTTTTCTTTCATATGTTATTTAATAATGTTTTACTATATCCATAATGTACAACTTAATAATTTTCCAGAAGCCTGTCCACTTAATTCCTGATTTTATGCCACCATAAGATGAGTCCCTTACAACATTTTTGCACTTATAGATGCTTCTTTCATTTTCTTTGATTACTTTGGAGTATAGCTTTACTAATGGTGTATATATAAAGGATATATAAAGATTAGCCAATGATTGCTAATTCTCATTGAGTTTATGAGCGTAACATGGTTTCTGTTCATCCCCTCCTCTTGATACCTATACCTACCACTGAAGTTTAAGATTTTTCCACTGCAAACTTCACATCTAACTCAGTTGGCTTCTGCCTATTGTCATACTTTCTTAATCAGTTATTAATTCAAGTATCTACCACTCCTTGTATACAATAAAAGACTGTTTCCAAAAGAAACACATCAGTCATAGCTTATAGAATTGAGAGTTGGAAAGACTGTTGAAAGTCTCATCACATTGCATTTCTCTGAGTCCAAATTTCTAAGTTTATTTACCTGCTTTCAATCTATGTTATATATATATATATATATATATATATGCATATATATACATATATTTAATAAACTTCCTCCTCTATAGGAAACTCTTACTCCAAGCAGAGAATTAAATTAACTCTTCTCAGTACACCTATTTATCTTACTTTCCCCAGCTATGTAAGTTTTATTCATTTTTTTCAGATGAACTCAAGTTCTGCTTTCTCTGGTAGATGTTGCTTTTCATCACCTCATTTTATATTTCTTTGTTTTTACTGCATACATACAGTTCTAATTCAAATGTAGTACCTCCCCCACTTGCTACTTCATAGGACTCATGGAAAAAACTATCCAAGGATTGGATACTGGAGATAAGGACCCACTAAAAAAAAGAGTAACTTATGAGCCACCACTGCGATGTGTTTCTTTCTCTTTGCTTATTTATTGATTTACTTATTTATGTGCTACTTCATTCATTTACTTCCAACCAGGTGTCACGCTGACTTAAAATCCAAGTCATTTAACTTCAGATCATATCAAATATAGTAGAAAAAATATCCCACCAGCACTAGCACTAATTATGTCTCATCTAATAGCTAGCTACTTAAACGTAGTACCTAAAAAGCCTCTGTTGGCCTAGAAAGCTGTAGGAATTCACAAATACTTTTAAGACTGAGGAAACAGCTAATTATGTGTACAACAAAAACCATGAAATTCTCTGGGTTGACAAAACCATTTTTGACTGTATTTTTCCTATTATATGTTATCAAACTCAATCCCAAGAAAACTAATTTGTAGGTCAGAAAATTCCCTTTAATTAATGATTATTAGCTTTTGATTGTGTGCCTGTATGCTGAAATTCTATCCTCCACATCATTTGCCCTTATAAAAATACATTTAAAGAAAGAGTTGTTTAGGAGTTTGCTGATGAGTCACCTTTTACTCCCAAGATTGTATCTGATTTCCATAAAAATTAAACTATGAATGAAAATAAAAAGCTAGATGAAGTAAGCAGAGCCATCAGCCTCTTTACATGCTTTTCAGACTGTTTTACATGCCTGATTTATTATGAATATCTGCAATCCAAAATAGCTCTCATCCTTTTTGTACTGCATTTCATGTATTCATGACAATCCTTGTGAACTATAATATAAACCCCTTGAAGGGAAAAAAAAAAAAAACCTTGGTTATATTTCTTCAAGCATATTAGGATAGTTATTGGTAGATTGTGTTTTCCAGATTTACAAAATGGTTTCATACAGTTATAGGGGAGTTATTCAGTACAGGCAATAATTTTGACAAGGTTTCATTTTGTTGCAGCAGTTTTGTGTATGTATATGTATAAAACTTCATTGATATCAGAATGACTCAAAACATGATTTTTAACCAAATTAAATTTGATTGGATTGTTTTCCAATTTCAGAGTCAGTTCCCTGGCATTTGAGTGCTTTATGTTTCCATTTGGAGATATTTCATTTATCTATTTTGTTGTGCTTTATTTCTTTGATTTTTTTAAAAAGAATGGATATTACTCAAGAGAAACATGAAAAGTTTGTAGCTCTTAAAGGGTTTGCTACAATGACATAAAAGTTATTTAGTGATTGTTGATATGGGGAAGTTAAGCATTTCAAGAATCATTTTACCCCACTGTGAAACAGGGTCACTTGCACTGAAGCACAAAGAAAATTGTGATTGAAAATGAAAAATAAGACTAAGAAATAAGACTAAGAACTGATTTATAAAAAATAAAAGCTGGATTAATTCTCAGAAAACATGTAATTGCAATTAGGATTTAAAAGATAGATTTCTCTATAGTATAGCACAGTTCTCAACTACAAGAAGAGAATTTTTTTAAAGCCATTTACCATTACCATTAAGAAAAATACACACAATTCTAGTATAATAAAGATTGTAATAAAGTGATTTTTACTGATGAAATTTATTTCTTAATTTCATACCAACAAAATTACTGCCAAAAGTTCAAATAAAACTATAGAATCTATTTACTTTTATAAGATTTTGAAGTGTTTATTCAAAAAAATATTTGGAGCATTAAAATATTTCCAGCATATATCATTACCATTTTGAGAATGATAAATGTGTTGATATTTAAGAAGCAGACTTATCCCAAATTTATACAAATATTAAAAGGTATGTCTAGTGTATGAATTTTTTTCTTGACTATATTTTACTGTAAAAATGAGTTTGAATTTCTTTTTATTTCCAAAGCTGTATAAGAATAATAAAATTTTTATTCATTTTTAATGAACAGAAAATAAAATCTATGGAATATTATTAAGAATATACATAGAAATGATCTGTTCATAAAAGATATGTCTAATATTTAATGTGATGAAAGTGTGGTTTTGATGAAGAATTAAAGAATGTGTGAAAATCTAGTGAACCCCAAAACAAATTGTATAAAGAATATTATAGTAAATGTAAGTGTTTTGAATAATAAAAGTTTTGTTTAAGTAAACGGTTTCAGTAATTTACCTTTTTGTAAATGACCTTTTGGAGGCTAGTTAATTATTAATATTTTAATTATTAATTAATATTAATCTCATACAATAGAGCTGGTATCTGGTGTAGATGGAATTCAAAACCCAAATCCTGTGACTCTAAGTGCTATGTCTGTGACATCCAAGAATTGTTACACTTCTTTCTCTGTGGGGCTATGTAAAAGATAGGAATCCAATAAATATTTTTGTAATAAAATATTTGGAATAGTATAAAATACTACTGTAATTTTCTAGGGAAACCATAAAAATATGAAAAGTTAAATGCCAGACTACATTAGTAAATCATGTATTGAGACCATTGTTGGAATCAATACCTATTTCTTTGTATAGATACTAAATAAATATTCTGACAGAAAATTCTGATTGAATCACAGGTAATAAACATGTAGAAAGTTTTTATTATGATAAGGTTTTCAATTTCACTTGAGTTTAATGGGACAAGATCTTTGCAAATGATCCAGCTATTTTGAAGTAAAAGATAATGGGAAGATAACTTTCTTTTACCCATTTCTGATGCTGCATGTTTTTTTTTTTAATTATGCCAGAGCTCATGTGAAAATCACACAAGGACATATGCAGTTCTATTTGTACCTAGGGAATGTTCCATCTAGATAAAAACTGTATGTGAAATTAGAAAACATTACTGGAGACTTGAAGGCAACTGGTTTTTCTCACACCATTTCTATTGCTGATGTAGATTAAGCCACAAACTGAACTAGATATTTCAGAAATGCTAATAATCATCAGCTCATTTACTAGGTAACTTTGGAACTCCCATATACATAATATGTTTAAAGGCAATGAATGGTTTGTTTTCTAGAAGAATCTAGATAATTATGGATCTTTTGTATACCAAAATTTTAATCTTTCTAATTATGCTATATTCTTTTTTTCAAATAATAATAATTCCATTTTATTGCTGTCATAAAATTATTTACTATATCTATTTGAGATAAGAAAAGTGTACTTTTAATTGTTGCCCTTTCTCGTGCATTTCTATCTCTGCTTATGGGAGAATTTACTCTGTAAATTTCCATTTTCTGTGTTAAAATACATAATACCTACCGGACATGTAGTAATTAACAATGAATAGACAACTGGTCTGAAAGATAAATCCTGAGTTACTTAAAAATATGTGCTGTGTGATATCAGGCAAAACACTTAGCCTCTTAGTGTCACCAAGTACCTTTTAAAAAATAGTTGTGTTTTTTTTTAAAGCTTTTCATTTACAAAACATATGAGTGACCTTTCAACATTGACCTTTGCAAAAAAAAATAGTTGTGTGTTTGTTTTTGTTTTTGTTTTTGTTTTTTTCAAATAGGGATGGAATAAAGATGGCAGAGAGTAGACAGGTCTGTGTCTAAGCTCTTCCAGGCTTCACAACGATCAGCACCAAATCAGGCCTCTGAACTAGTTTTGGAATGACAGAACCCACAATTATTGAGAATGTGACAAATTTTCAACAGAAGTTATTTTGGAAGAACTGCAGAAAAGCTGTGTTTAAATTGGGCCTGGGGGAAGGGGAACCAAGCACAGGTGCAGTGCAGGGACCCAGGGCTGGTAATCTACTGATAGACTCTTAACCAAAATACAAAATTTGGCTACTCTGTCCTTGTTAAATAGCCAGTGGATCAGCAGACTAGCTGTGAGACATCCAACACAACTACAAAAGGTTAATAGTGAGCCCCTAAACCCTAGAATAATGCAAGACTTGGCCTTGTCCATCCAACATGGGAAAGCCAGCAGAACTGGCCTAAGTACAGAGTGAAGCTGCTGTTCCCTATAAAGGAAGCTTGGGACAATCTCAACTTTACCCTAAGAGCAGACCTCAACTTTTTAAAATTGAGCAAAAAATAAAAAATGCTTCTGATTATAGTTTTTTTATGAAGACAGAGAAGAACAGACCTAAAATCCTGAGGATACTAAAGGTAAATCATCTACAGATGAAGCCTCAAAATATGACTTGGTCTCCATCTCACAAGGCTCTTTTGGAAGATTTCAAAAATGGCCTTAAAAGAAGAAAAATGGAGAAAGGAAATGAGAATTTTGCAGGAACGTTTGGAAAAGGTAACAGAAATTTTCTGAAGAAAACTTAAAAATAGATTTAAACAAAAGGAAAAAAAAACATATAACTCCTTACAAAACAGATTTGGCACAATGGAAAAAGAAATCAACTTGTTAAAAAAAAACAGAATTTGTGAAATGGAAAAATATCCCAATAAACAAAAAAAATTATTTAAAAGATCATTTGACCATATGCAAAAGGAAATTAAAAAAAACAACTGAAGAAAATCATTCACTAAAAATTAGAATTGAACAAATGGAAGGGAATGACTGATTGAGACATAGTCAAGCAAAAATAAATTAATGAAAAAATAAAATAAAATGTAAAATACCTCATTGGAAATTAAAAAAAAAAAACTTATCTGGAAAATAGGTGTGAGAGAAAAGCTAAGAATTATTGGACTTTCTGAAAACCATGATGAAAAAAAACAAACAGGCTAGAAAACACTTTTCAGGAAATCATCAAGGAAAACTGCCCTAATGCCCTTGAAATGGAGGGTAAAATAGCCATTGAAAGAATTTACCAATCACCTTGTGAAAGAGACCCCAAGATGAAAAGGCCAAGGAATATTGTAGCTAAATTTCAGAATTATCAGATCAGGCAGAAAATATTGCAAGCAGATAAAATGGAACAACTAAAATATTGAGGAACCATAATTATAGTTACCCAGGAACTAGCAGCTTACACTTTAAAAGATCAAAGAATGTGATATTCCAAAGAGTAAAGGAGCTTGGATTGCAACAAAAAATCAATTATCCAGCAAAATTAAGCATTATCTTTCAGGGAAATGAGTTGTACTCAAAGAAATAGGGGACTTTTATTTATTTCTGGTGAAAACAGCAGAGCTGAACAGATTTTCAAATACAGAACTCAAGAGAAGTATAAAAATATAAAAAGAAAAGAAAACAAAATAACTTTCTTTAAAGGTTGTAAAGTTTACATCCCTATATAGGAAGATGATATGTTTGACTTTTAAGAACTGTATCTTTATTGTGGCAATGCTTAGATGGTATAGACATAATTCAATTTTATTTTGATAATGTAAAAAAGAAGCTAGAGGTGGAAAGGGGATTGAAAGAAATAAGAAAGGGAAGGTAAAATGTTAAAAAATTACATCTCATGAAGAAGCAAAAAAAAAAAAAGACCTATTAAAATTAAGGGAAAGAAATGAGGGGGATGAGCAATGTGTGAACTCAAAGGATTTGACTCAAAGAGAAAATATTACACAAATTTAGCCCACAGAGAAATTTGTCTCACTCTATAAAAAGTAGAATAAAAAAAGGGGAAAGAAAAGAAGGAAGCTAATAGGAAGGAGTACAGAAGTAGAAAGGGAAAGGGATGAGAAAGGGGGGTGAGATTGTAAAGAGGAAGGTTGCTTGAGGGAGTGGTGGTAAGAAGCAAAACACTGGAGAGAAGGGAAAGGAGGAAGGAAAAGATAAAAATATAATGGGGAAAATAAGGGCAGGAGATAGAGTTAGTAATTTTAACTGTGAAAGTGAATCGGGATGAATTCTACTATAAAACAGAAGTGGATGGCAGAATGGATTAAAAGCCCAAATCCTACAATATGTTGTTTACAAGAAAAACATTTACAGCATAGAGATACATAACAGAATAAAAGTAAAAAGGTAGAGTAGAATATTATGCTTCAGCTGAAGTAAAAAAGCAGGGGTAGGGATCCTGCTCCCAGATCAAGCAAAAGAAAAAATAGTTCTAATTAAAAGGGATTAGGAAGGAAACTACATTTTGCTTAAGGGTACTGTAGATAATGAAGTAATATTCATACTAAACATATGTACACCAAGTGATATAGCATCTAAATTCCTAGAATTGTGAGAAGAATTAGAAAGCAAAACTATACTAGTGGGTGATATCAACCTTGCTCTTTCAGAATTACATAAATCAAACCATAAAATAAATAAGAAAGAATTCAAGGAGGTAAATAGAATTTTAGAAAAGTTATGTATGACAGACCTTTGGAAAAAATTGAATGGAGACAGAAAGGAATATACTTTTTTTTCTTGTCAGTACATGGAACCTATAAAAATTGATAATATATTAGGGCATAAAAACTTCAAGATCAAGAGCAGAAAGACAGAAATAGCAAATGCATATCTTTCAGATTATGATGCAATAATAATTAAATGTAATAAAGAGCCAGAGAAAAATAGACAAAAATTAATTGGAAACTAAACAATCTTATCCTACAGAATGAGTGGGTGAAACAACAAATCATAGACACTATAGATAATTACATCCAATAAATGAAATTATAAGACAACATACAAAATTTATGGGATGCAGCCAAAGCAGTTCTTAGGGGAAGATTTATAACTCTAGGTGTTTACTTGCATAAAATAGAGAAAGAGAAAATCAGTGAGTTGGACATGCAACTAAAAAAGCTAGAAAAAGAATAAATTAAAAACCTCAAATAAATACCAAATTTGAAATTCTGAAAATAAAAGGAGATTAATAAAATTGAAAGTAAGAAAATTATTGAGCTAATACACAAAATTAAGAATCAGTTTCATGAAAAAAAAAACAACAAAATAGATCAACCTTTAGTTTATTTGATTAGAAAAAAGAAAGAAGAAAATCAAATTGTTAATACCAGAAATGAAAAAGGATGAATTTTCCACCAAGGAAATATAAATTTGAGCAATATTTAGGAGCTATTTTGCCCAACTATATGCCAATAAATTTGATAAGCTAAGTGAAATGGATGAATACCTTAAAATATAGGTTGTCCAAATTAATAGAGGAAGAAATACATTACTGAAATACTCCCATTTTAGAAAAATAAATCGAGCAGGCTATTAATCAAAGCCCTAAGAAAAATCTCCAGGGCCAGATAAATTTACATTTGAATTCTGCCAAACTTTTAAAGAACAAGTTATTCCAATATTATTCAAATTAGTTGGTAAAATAGGGAAAAGAGTTATAACAAATTCCTTTTATGACAGATATCATGCTGATATCTAAATCAGGTAGGGTCAAAACAGAGAAAGAAAATTATAGACCAACCTCTTTAATTAATATTGATGCCAAAATCTTAAATGAAATATTAGCAAAGATATTACAGCAACCAGGACCAAATAGGATTTATATCAGGAATGCAGGGCTAGTTCAATATTAGAAAAATTATTAGCATATTGCTATAACAATCAAACTAACAAAAATAATATGATTATCTCAATAGATGCAGGAAAAACATTTGACAAAATCCAAAATCCATTCCTATTAAAAACACTAGAGAGTATAGGAATAAATTGAGTTGTCCTTAAAATGATCAGCGGCATCTTTTTAAAACCATTAGAAAATATCATATGTAATTGAGATAAACTAGAACCATTCCCAATAAGATCAGGGGTGAAATTCCATTTAAAATAACTGTTGGTAATATAAAATATTTGGGAGTCCACCTGCTAAGGCAAAGTCAGAAACTTATATGAGCACAATTACAAAAAACTTTCTACATAAAGTCTGATATGATCAATTGAAAAAATAGCAAGGGCTTATAGCTGAACTAATATAATAAAAAGGACAATATCACTTAAATTAATCTATTTGTTCAGTACCATACCAATCAAACTCCCAAGAAATTAATTTTGCATAGCTAGAAACAATAATAGCAAAGTTCATCTGGAAGAACAAAAGGTCAATGGTTTCAGTGAGATTAATAAAAAAAATACAAATGAAAGTTGCCTAGCCCTTAGCAGAGCTAAAACTATGTTATAAAGTAGTGTCATCAAAATCATTGGAACTGGTTTGAGACAATTCTTTGTTGCAGAGAGCCATGTCCATCAGAATTGATCATCATGTAATACTGTTGTTGCTGTGTATGATGTTCACCTGGTTCTGCTCGTTTCACTCAGCATCACTTCATGCAAGTTTCTCCAGGCCTCTCTGAAATCGTCCTGCAATGTCTCTATGAGGTCATGAACTGATGCTGAGTGAAATGATTATCTATGATTTCCGTTGGTTTTGTTATTGATATGGCTAATCATTTTAATCCAATTTTGTTGATATTGAACCAGTTTTGCATTCTTGTTATAAATCCTTCTTGATCATACCATGTTATCCTGCCAATAAAGTGGTGTTATCTCTTTGCTAATGTTTTATTTAAAATTTTTGCATCAATATCCATTAGGGAGATTGTTCTGTAATTTTCTTCCTCGGTTTTGATTCTACCTGATTTACTCCTTCTTAACCTATTTTTGCAAATAGTTTACATATTATTAGAATTAATTGTTCTTTAAATGTTCGGTAGAATTCACTTGTGAATCCATTCAGTTCTGGAGATTTTTTCTTAGGGAGTTCATTAATGACTTGTTCAATTTCTTTTTTCTAAAGTGGAACTATTTAGTTATTTTATTTTCTATTCTGTTGAGCTGGGAAATTTATATTTTTGTAAATATCTATCCATTGTTGCATAAAGTTGAGCAGAATAACTCTTAATTATTGCTATAATTTCTTTTTCATTAGTGGTGATTTCATCTCTTTCATTTTTGATGTTGGTGATTTGTTTTGTTTTTTTTTCCTTTTTCTGATCAAATTAACCAAAATTTTATCTATTTTGTTTTTTTTAATAAAACCAGCTCTTAGTTTTGTTTATTAGTGCAAATAGGTTTTTTTTAGTCTCTATTTTATTAAGCTCTCCTTTGAGTTTCCAAACTTCTAATTCGGTATTTAATTGGGGATTTTTAATTTGTTCTTTTCCCAGCTTTTTTAGTTGTGTACCTAATTCATGCCTCTTTCTGTATTTTATTTATGTAGCTATTTAGAGACATAAAATTTCCCATCAAAACTTCTTTGCATAGCATAGGTGTTGATATGTTGTTTCCCTATTGTCATTTTCTTGAATGAAATTATGGATTGTTTCTGTAATTTGTAGTTTGACCCACTCATTCTTTAGAATTGTCATGTAATTCCCAATTGGTTTTTAATCTATTTTTCTCTGGCCCTTTATTGACTATAATTTTTATTGCACTGTGATCTGAAAAGGAAGCATTTACTGTTTCTGCCTTTTTGCATGCGATTGTGAGGTTTTTATGTCCTAATATATGGTCAATTTTTTGTGTAGATACTATGTACTGCTGAGGAAAAGGTGTATTCATTTCTGAACCTCTTCAGTTCTTTCCAGAGGTCTATCATATCTAGGTTTTCTAGGATCCTAGTTTCTTTCTTGTTTATTTTGTGATTATATTTGTCTGATTCTGAGACGGGAAGGTTGAGGTCCCCTACTAGAATAGTTTTGTTATTTCTTCCCTTAACTGGCTTAAAATCTTCTCCAGGAATTTGCCTGTTTTACCACTTGGTGCATACACATTTAGTATTGTTACTACCTCATTGTTTATTAAACTCTTTATCAAGATGTATTTTCCCTCTTTATCTATTTTAATAAGATATACTTTTATTTTTATCTTATCTGCTTTTTATTTTACTTCAGCTGAAGCATAATAAATCCTGTTCCACTCTTTTATCTTTTCTCTGTACATGTCTCTCTGTATACAATGTGTTTCTTAGAAACAACATATTGTAGGATTCTGTTGTTTAACCCAGTCTGTCAGGAAAACCTCAAAGGGGGTCACAAAAAGTCAGATGCTGCTGAAAACAACTAAACAATAACAACAATACTATAGAATAACTGGAGCAAGTAAAATTATTCACATTTTCTGAATGGTGAGAAGGTAAGTAATTTGTCCACACTTTAAAAATTTGCAACTGACAAGCCCATTATTTGAGTCCAGTGACTTTGATAACAGCCCTGGTCCTAAATCATGATAAACAGTGCAAATATATTAAGCCTAGGCTGAAACCCACCACCATCATCATCATCATCATCACCAATCAATAACTAGCATTTTTATGTAACATTGTGGTTCACAGAGCCATTTACATTTTGAAATTCATTTGTTTCATTAATGCCCCTTTAACAAACACAGTAACTAGAATTTTCAAAGGTTAAATGATTTATCCAGAAATATACAAGTACTAAGTTTCTGAGGCAAGATTTTAAATCAGAGTTTACTGATTCTAAATCCTATGCTATTTCTAGCATGCTACCTAGCTGCTTCAACATCAGTGAGAGTGCCTTGGCCTCCTTTTTGTAATCACATTTATAAGAAAGAGATATTGAGATCAAATGTGATCAAAAGGCATTTGAAAAAAATATATTTTTAAAAGAATTTTGGTCACATGAATAATAGATAATGTTGCAATTAATTTCCTATGCTCTTCAGTGCTTCACTTTTTATTATATTTCCCCTTGGTTCCTTTAGGTAGGGAGAGAGGAAGTGTAACTAATCAGAGTGAGAATGGAAAAACAAACCAACAGCGGTATTGTCAAACTCTGACTTTCCCTCAGGTTGGCAGTCAATGTCAATAGTATTCATTTCTTCAGGAGGTATTCTTTTGATAAATGAAATGTGTGTGACCCTGGCAGATTGGCAGCATGCTCTAACTCAGATTTGATTGATCAGCCAGAGGAGCATATGTGAGGTCCAGTATAATGGCTTTAGCTGTTATGCTTTTTATGTTTTTTTTTTAATTTAAACCTTTGCTGAACAATTCTTCTATTCTAACAGGCATGTAACTATACCCCATAATTCATGATTAAATAGATGTGTTTTTTTATATTACTGGTAGCATACTATCTAATTATATATCTAATGTTCTTTTATTGTTTTGATGATCCAATGTTTCTCATTCTATAGTATATCAGTTCTTCAATGAAACAAAAAGTATGAAAAAAGATAAAATATTACCCATCGAATATAAAATAGAACTATATTTTCTATGTATAGGATAGAAGTACATGATTAGAAAATAAGGAAGCTTCACAGGACTTCTTTAAAAAATATCCATAAAAGGTTTCTTATAAAGCATTTGCAGAGGAAAAAATAGAAACTTTTTTTTTACAGTTACCTGAGAAAAAATGTATATTTAATGACTAACACTTTAGAAAACGTTTGTTCCTTTAGAAAAAAAATTTAAGCAGAATATTATGATCATCAATTTTATACAACTGTTTGCATTTTAATGACAGAGTACTTAAATGATTGGACATCTTTTATGGTCTTCTCTTTCCCCAACTCTTTTTGCTTATTGAGAGAATGGATTAGAAAGCATAATCATGGGAATGAAGGTAAATGAGGGTTTATCTTTTTTTTTTTTCTTTAATGACTAAAATAAATGTAATTAAATTCAGTTATATGTATATGCAATTTACAAGTCACTGTGATAAATCCTAGTGAGATAAATGCAAAATTAAGTATATCCTCATGTTCAAGGAACTTATAGTCTAGTAGAAGGAAATATTCTGTAATATGCTGTATCTGGAATATCTTAGATCTGCCCCCTATAAACTGAGAGGTCTTTATCCTCTCTAGGAATAATTTTCTTCATTTGTGAAATGAAGATGTTGGACTAGATGATCTCTAAAATCACTCTTAGCTCCCAATTTATGATGATTACCTACATGAATGACTAAATACATGGTAATTAAAGGAAGGAGAGAATCAGGAATACTGTAAGACTCAAATGAGATAATGGAAATAAAGTATTTTTCAAGTGGTGAAATGCTATATAAATGATAGTTTTCATTAATATTACTACTACTACTACTATTATTAGACTAGAGTCATCAGGTTGTAACCTCTTTCTGAACTCAAGCGATGTTTACAGAGAAATAATTAATATCTTAAAACTAGAATCTCTAAAATAAATTTATAAATATAGAGACATATATGTATATGTGTGTGTTTCTATGTGTATATTTGCACACATGCATATATGTAAACTTTTAAGTATCTAAACACAGTATTTTAAACACTTTAAACTTTAATTTGCAATATTAACACTAAAATCTAAGATATCAACAAAACAATATTATACTGAAAAATGACAGTCATCTAGCAAGTTTACAGCTTGCTACAGAATACTTTGGAGAGAGTTCTAACTTTTGAAGGAAAAGAGTAAGGTCATTAGAAGGAAATTTTATCTGAGCTATACATGAAAGAAAGCTTGGATTCTCCGTGGCAGAAGCAAAAAGAAAATGTATTCCTCAGGGCTGGGGGTGGGGGAGAAAGAATTAATATATGAGATAAAGTGGTCAGCTCAGAGAAAATCTAAATCTGTATAGATGAATTTAACATTTATAAAGTGAATTTACATGATGATAAGAGCCATCTATACCCAGAGAGAGGACAGTGGAAAGTGAGGGTGGATCATAACAGAGCATTTTCACTCTTTTTGTTGTGGTTTAATTAAATTTTATTTTCTTTCTAATTTTTTTTCTTTTTTTTGATTTTTTTTATTTTTCCTGTGCAGCCTGATAAATGTGAAAATATGTATGCTTATGTTGGATTTAAGATATATTTTACCATGTTTAACATATATTGGATTATTTGCCATCTAGGGGAAAAGGGAAAGGGGGAAATCAGAACATAAGGTTTTACAAGGGTCAATGTTGAAAAATTATCCTTGCATATGTTTTAAAAGTGATACACTTCAATAAAAATGAATTAACATGAAATGCATATTTAATACAAGTTGAAGCTAGATTGTAGAGTACTATAAGTACATTTATTTAATCTTAGAGATAAATAGGTATATAGAAGCATTGAAGATTTTGGATTATGGAAATAACATAATCAAATAGCTTAAAATGCTTCAATATATTTTTGGAAAAAAAAAACAAACACTGTACTAACCCCAATGAAAATACAAATAATAAGAATCGTATAGGAAAGAGTTTGTTTCAAATTCATTCATGCATTTCAACATACATTCTTTTAAACATAAGTATAAAGTACTTACAAAGTAGGCAACACAGGGCTAGATGCTTAGGGGAAAACATATAGATGCCATACAATTCCTAGATTCATAAGGTTTAAAGGAAGTCTACCATTAGGCTGGTTAATGATAATAGTAAGTGATAAGTTCAGTAAGACAATAGAAAATTGGGTGTTTGGTGGTTGGAAGGGGCAGGATATTTACAGACTTTGAGATCTGAAAGAGACAGCTTCATGGAGGAAGGAGGAATAGATTTTAAAGGATAAATAGAAATTCGAAAGGGGAAAAGGAAAAAGAACATTCCATACTTAGGGAATAATTTGCACTATGCAATTAGTCTAAACTTCCAATGTCAATCAGATACTAGGTCCCATGTCCCAGTCCAGAGATCATTCCATTAGGCAATGTTTCCCTTAAGTATTGGCAGAAAGAAAATTCACCTTTATAAAATTGAGGACAGGCAGTACAGTGACCTACAGAATTCACTTAGTTGTCTCAATCATAGAAGAGTTTATCAGCTCATTTAACATGATGTGAATATGGTTTTTCTAGTGTTTAATGGCCCATATCCTATCCAGTGAGCAAGCATTTCCCTGAGTGTCAGTTTAGTAATTCATGCCAAACTTTTAAATTTTGAATTTCTACTACATTTTGTATGAACAGAACCTTTTCTCTTTTAGGCTAAAATTTAGTGAATGAACTTTAGTAAAAATATGGCCACTATTAAATGTTCTAAAACAATTAATGGATGATTTACCTAAATTATTTCTAGGAAAGAACCTACTTAGGAAAATTTAATGTGTTTCTTTATTTTACTTTTTGTAAAACAGGACAGTCCTTTAAACATATCTCATTTTGAGGAAAAAATTCAAGGAAAACAAGTTTGCAAAGATAAAAAATAATCCCATCGAAATTGAATATCTTATTACTGTCTAAATGGAAATTTTTAAAATATAATGAAAGCCTTAATGATATTGGTATTGCTTAATAATGTTGGCTGTTACAGACAATTTAAATTAAGATTTTGTTATGTTCTGTTTGTTTCTTAAACATATTCCATTGTATATGAAATACTATGATTTGTTCTATTGTTTTTAAAAATTTAATTTATATATAAAGGTCTTAGGGAAGAAATTTTGCTTACCAAAGTAGGTTAGCACAGGGTGATGTCTTGACTCTTGTGTAAACTGGATTTCAGTGAGGCAGACTTGTACAAAATCAGTAGCTTCACTCTTTCTTGTTGAGTCATTTAAATCCAGTGGCAATACAAAAGTCAGGAAGACTGGAGATGCCCTGGGATGTAGATGATCTTGGTGCCTTCAATGTTTGACCAAGTTCTTAGTATTCCCCAACTTCTTTATCAGCTACCTTCATGGTTTTTGGAATACATTGTTCTCATCTGCTTTGTCTCCTGGAGAAAGTCTTCAAATGCTTGGAGTAGACATTCCCCTAACTCACTGATTAGTTTGAGGCTCACCAGTTACTCTCAATCTGGTTTAGCCCTTTTCTAATTGGTTAAATTTTTCTCCCCATAATCTTGCTTTTCTTCAATTTTTTTCCCTGCATTTTTCTAACCTGATTTTTAAAGTCTTATTCTGAGTTCTATAAATTCTCTCTTGACCAGTAGCAATTTAACATTGAGTGTAGAAGGAACTTTTTTGCTTCGGTGTCCTCCTCTGAAAATAATCCCTGATTTCCCCTATTCCCACAATAAGTTTTTTTGTATGTTTGTTTGTTTGTTTTAATGGTTGGGTTCTTTCTTCTTTGTTGGTTCATTTAAAAAAAATGAGTTATTGGTGTAAGCCCCAACAATCCTAGGGTTGAGGTTGGGATATGGGGATTCTGATTTCACTTTAGTCTCCCCTCTGGTCTAGACCCCCAAATCAAAAGATTCCCTCCTCCTACAATAAGCAGCTGGCAGTATCCCTGTCCATCTACTTCTGCACTCTTGATGGACTGGCTCCTTCTTCTCCAGTTCTTCATCTCAGCAGTACAGCTGGGCCTGGTGTTCTTAGTGAGCTGATTTTCCCTCAGTCTTCCAGAATTCAGACCCCAGACTCCTTATATTACCTGTAGTTTCTGCTGAGGCCTTGGCCAAACCCAGATAGCCCTAGGGTTTCCCACTTGGTGTTTCTACCAAACTGGTCTGGAGGTGTTTGTATTTCACACAGGTTAATTCTCAGGACAGTCTTTCTTCTAATCTCAAATTGTACCTGGAGGACCCCTGTTTACTCCAAGTCTTGATTTTTCACCAGTGTATGTTCACTGTGAGGTGCAAAATTGTTCTGTTGGGGGGGGCGTATGGAGTGTTTGAAATTTACTGACCTACTCTGTCATCTTCCCAGAATCCTAACCAAAATGGTTTTCTGAGGTGTGGACCACAGACATGCTATAACTTCTTGGAAGCATCAGTAAGAGTTGAGTGATACACCAACTCTCAGACACCAAAGGAGACTGAGCAGTTCTGAAATAGACTTCATTCATGCCAGAGCTATTAGTCCTACTTGAACACTTCATCAAACAATAACAAAAGCTCTTTAAAAGTACACCCCTTGATTTAGACCAGTTCCAATTAACTTGTGATGGATAGAGTCATCTGCATCCAGAGAGACACTGTAGGGACTGAGTGTAGATCACAACATAGTGTTTTAACTTTATTTGTTGTTGTTTTTTGCTTGCATTTTGTTTTCATTTTATGATCTCTCTTTGGAGGTAATTTGTTTTTGGACATACAATGGGGTAGCAATGTATTACATATGTCCAAAAATGAATTACTTCCAAAAAAAGATCATACAATGATTCCTCAAGAGAAAATGTAAAGACTGTTTGTGTACAATAACTGCAAAATGTCCACAATATGTCAAGAAATGCCTGATTTCTCTAGATTTATTTCAGAAGCAGGTTATTATTTCTAGAAAGGCTAATAAGATAGTTATGCAAAAGGTAGTGTACCATATTATTGAAGGCTAAAAATTGAGTGCCACTGCATACCTAAATATATGTGATATTCTGTTTAGAATTCTACCTCAAAAATGAGTTATTTTCATGAACTAATTGACAAGAAATCCCTGTGACTACTTTAATTGTTTTAGAGAACTAAAACCAAACACTGTACTAACAATTTCATTATGATTTTTGTCTATAATCACAGGGACCTAATACTGATTTATAAAACTTAAAATCAAACTTTTATAATGACTATTACCACCCCAAAAATCCATAATGTCGTAGATACATTGAATGAAAAAGACTTCAAATTATGACTATCTAGTTGAGAAAATCAAAATCATGTTAGAATAGGATGAGGTCCAATATGTTGCCAAGCCTGCTTTGGGAGATGTACTAGATATACTTTTAGCCAGCTTACTGCTTAGTCTGCAGCCAAATTCATTAATTCAACTCTCAAAACTAGTTCTTTTTTCCCTTATCCAACAGCCTGAGACTCTAAATACATTATTCTTTTTCCTCCTGTTTTTCCTCCTCCTAATAATAACAATAACAACAATAATAATAATGATGAACTAACAATGAAAACAAAACAATCAAAACAATCAAAACCTAATCAAAAACCTAACAATTTTAAATTTTGCAAAAAGCTTCATATGCAATTATACTAACAACAATAATATTGATATTCTACTTTTAGGTTTAAAATATTTCATGTGAAATAATGACAGTAATAAATTAATTTCATAAATAATTTTAAGGTTTTCAAAGTGTTTTGTACTTTGTACTCTGTGAGGAAAATGCTATTAACATAAATAATCTTAATTGTTACTCATCAGGAAAATGAAACTGAGATAGACCCAGTGCTAAGCCCAGACTCAGAAAGCTAAGGAAGAATCTGGGGCAGAATTTGAATCAGGTTTTTTGTCGTTATTTAATTTTATCTTCCCAGCAACACTGTGATAGATGTTGTTCTTATTCCTATTTCACTGGTGATGAAGTAACTAAGGTGAAGTAACTTAC
>JAJPUD010008722.1:35586-84600 GCA_023553655.1 Myrmecobius fasciatus
CCCCCCCCTGTCTCTGTCTCTGTCTCTATGTCTCTCTCTCTCTCCATATTTCTCTCTCTCTCTCTCTCTCTCTCTCTCTCTCTCTCTCTCTCTCTCTCTCTCTCACTCACACACACACACACACACACACACACACACACACCTGTAGTCTTATAAATAAATTTGTGGCATAAATACCACAAATGAAAAAATGAGCCTTTTTTATTGGAACCATCTGTTTAGAAGATCAAATCACCAGACCTTTGTCACACGCAAGATCTAATTGTCTGTCTTTATATGCAACATTGCAATTTTTGCTAATTTAGCTGCATAGTGATTAGTTATTAGTAAGTAGTTAGTAAGCTGTTTTTTGACTGCATTGATGAGTAATTGATCATTTCAAAGAAGGCAGTAAAGCCAATTTTACTTGTAAACACAACATGATTACTATAAAACATGATAGACATGGAAGCAATTTAGACTTTTTAAGCATGACAGTGAGCAAATGGTGCTATTTGATGAAGCATGAACCTGAAATAATCTTTTCTTTTTAAAAATTGATATTGTTATTTGTTTAGAAACCCATATGATTACTTGCATGTTTTTCCAACTTTTTTTTCCAAATGTCTTACTGCATTTGGCTGACAGAATGATAGAAACTGCATGTTCAAATTATTTTGGCTAGTATCAAGAGGAATAATTTAAATAAGTTTAAAAAAAGAACTTTTTTTGCTCTACATGGGACCAAATACCCATTTGGAATGTATTTTCCATTTTTCAGAAAGTTGCTTTGGCACCATATAGATATGGTCTAATGCTTCTACAATCTTATTTTTACTTTAATGTTCTATTTTGCAAATGACTATAGAATACCTGATATTGAAAAAAAGTTAATCATTCAATGACTTCAAAATACCAATTATTGCATACTGTGCATGTTAGAACAATCTTTATTTCCAGCATTAATCATCTGAAATTAAGGCCTGTCAGAAACCTGTGGCTACTGCCCAAACTACTTCACAGAAAAAAAGAGCTCATTTTGCTAACTTCCTGGCCTAAAATGTCCTCAACAAACTCTTTCATCAACTGTGAAGCTTGAAGTAACTCTTATATAAGTTGGTTGTATAAACTGTCATTTCTTCTCAGTAAATTTTCTTATGAACTATGACCTGAAAGAAAACAGAAGTGACATGCCAACTACTTGTTATGCAGTTTAAGAAGGACAATGGCAGAAAGTTCAGCAAAAAACATAATTAATAAGCTGAGAAATATTTGAAATGATCTCTTATGTATGGAAAGCTGCAACATTTTCAGACTCTAGGTTATCAAGGGCAAAGAAATGATTTGATATATTGTTAAGAAAAGAGACTGCTCACAAATGTGCAATTTAATAGTAGGTTAATATCAAATCTTTCCCAGATGAGAAAAGCAGACATTAAAAACAGAAGATACTCATTGACTATTAAAATAAAACTATAAAAAATTGTTTAATTTATTTAGTATTTTTGATCTTATGTAAGTATAACTAAAATTGGATTTTCAAGCAAATGGTATCACTGAAAATTGATCACTCTACATATTCCAAAATTTAAAGAAATTTGGGACATTTGTTATTGTGTTGTTATATCTCTACTAAACCCAGACACATATCCATAAATAGTTTTTGTTTTTCCTTAGTCTAG
Source organism: Myrmecobius fasciatus (assembly GCA_023553655.1). NCBI lineage: Eukaryota > Metazoa > Chordata > Mammalia > Dasyuromorphia > Myrmecobiidae > Myrmecobius > Myrmecobius fasciatus. The sequence continues at coordinate 37,248 of JAJPUD010008722.1, forward strand.
ATCTAACTTCACATTTAAGAGACCATCTCCCATAATTCTCCAGACCAATCAAATCAAAATGCTACTCTCCTTTCTGTTTTCCCCCACAGAGATAAGTTTTGTCAGCAATGGTGAGTATGTCAATAGGCACATGCAGTGGTATACTAGCCTAAAGCAGCTAATGAGAGTGACTTTTACAATTTTCAGTCTGAGCATTTGCATCTTAGGAATCAGCAAATGCCACAGATCAATGCTAGACTTATTTTTCTATTGAGTACCTCAACTTAGTAACCTGATGTATAAAATGTTAATAATGCACTTAAATTTAAATAAATGTTAATAATATCAATAAAACATGCTATATATGCATATTGTTTTCAGAGCTGGTTGTTAAGCATTTAAAAGCACACTGCTGGACACACAACAAAAACAGCTAGTATCCTAGACCATCTGGCTTCATCATACCAAAATGAAGCTAAATCAGCAAAATAGCAGTTCGTCAATTTTACAGTGTCATATTCCTCCACAAAAGTGTTTGTATAGTAGTTCTTCAGGTTTCCAAAGAATTAACTTAAATAAAATAAATAAACCAATAATATAAAATATTTTAAATAAAATTTATGAAATATGTGCATGAATCACTTTTATAATAATTAATATAATTACAATAAACAATATAAAACTCTATTATGCCTATAGAGGCATAGGAGGGAAAATACTGGATTAACTAATAGATTGAAGAGAGAAATATAGTAATATTATTACAATGTAATTTTTCAGATGTACAGAAATCAACAAGGGTTCATTGTATTGGCCAGATATTCATCACCTTGAAATTTTGGTTCTGGCATCAAAACAGAGCCTTTAGTGATTTACTGAGCAGTAGGAAAATTAAAAGCAAATGAAAATAAGAATATATTAGTGGACCTCTTAAAGGGTTTATTTTTCCCAGCCTCTCCACGTTCTAATATATACTACATAAAGTTATAGATTAATCATAATTCTAAAATATAGTATGAATCATGTTTCCCCTTCACTATTTTTCAGCAGCTATTTATTAAGTATCTTCTCCTTAAATTTCATCCTAATATTTTTTTCTAACATTTGAGATCCCTCAAGATTTTTTTGCAAGCTGCCTTTGAATTTGTATCTCCAACTGCTCTATTAATACAGATTATACTTGAGTTTATCTATATCACTTAATGTTTCTTAAACATACTGTACAATTTCACAAATCTGTATAATTGTTTGGATTATTTATTGCATTAACGTCCTCTGAAAATTCTACCTGAGTAATGACCAGCAATAGATATGGAAAAGAAAACTTAGAAAGAAAAGTAATTTTATGGAAGAGGCATGTAAAAATTTATGAATTAAATATATATGTATGAGTGCTAAGAAGTCCAAAAAGATTTGAGCAAAATAAAATAATTCTCAATTAACTAACAATGTTATTATTTTTTACTTCTTTATAAAAGATCCAGTAAGGTTTTCAAGGCTAGGCATTCTTGAGAATATTTTGAATTGTTTTAATTTTTCCAAAGATCACTATTCATTAAAATTAATATTTAATGTTTAATTTTTTGAGGGAAAGCTCTCTCAAAATTAGGTTTATTAAAGACTTCTTAATATATACTTTATGCTTTCAAGCTTGCTTAGTCTAGAAAAAAAAGGCATATCTCAGTCTATAGAAAATAGGTAGCCATTAAAAAGTTTTAAAAGAAAAGAACACAAATATTGCTTGCCAGCTGTGGAGAGGAATTGAAGAAAAGAATGAAGAAAAGAATACGAATTAGAATGGTATAAGAATAATCTGGCCAATACTCAATGAGGGCCTGAAATATGGCAATGATTTCAATGAGAAAAGAAAAAGGAAGATTTAAGAGGAAAATGTAGATTTTTTTTTTTGGAGACTTAGTATCTAACTAGAAATGATGAGGAGGGAAGTGAAAGAAAGGGAAGAAGAAAAGATTACAAGATTTCAAAACTGGACAAAATAAAGGATTTTTGTCCACAAAATTAAAGAATTTTTGTCAAACGAAAACATGGAGACAGTGAAAGCTAATCAAATTTTATCAAATTAAAATTCTATTTTGAACATAGTAGATTACAAATAGAAGTAGAATATTTGGGCTGTAGATGATATGGGACTAGAGTTCAAAGATAAAGATGAGGTTGTTAGGTGGGGTCATTTATAGGCTGATGAGATCCCAGAGAAATAATTGAAATAAAACTTGAGAGGATATTCCATATCATAAAGGACAGCCATGATCAAAAGGTGATTATTGGGTGCTAAATGAACAAAGAAAATAGGAAAAACAATCAAATTGCAGAATCCAGAAAGTGTGTTTTCACAGAATTCAATAGAAGAGTAGTTCAACTAGTTGTCAAATATAAAAAACAGTAATTGAATTTAAAAATTAAGATAACAATTCAAACTCAAATCCACCATGGATTCTAAATGAGGATGAAATCCATATAATACAGGTCTCTGCATGAAAATAAAATAATAATAAGAGAACAAGATCTGACTATCTTTCACAGATATGACTAGGGAAGAGAATCACTTGCCAAACAATGGATAGAAGAGATCACATTATAAAAATAGATTTTTACATGAAATTATAAAAGCTTTTCCTGAAACAAAATCAACACAACTAGAATAAAAAGTTAAATTAGCCCACTGAGAAAACTTCTTAACTTCAAATCTCTTCTATAATTGGAGCATGAGAATTTACTGGCATTCTGGGATTTGTAACTCAGAGAGAAAGTATTTCCTCTTAATCCTGGAAGCAATTTTGAACTATTATGATTTTTGAGCCATTCCAAAGATTTTATAATGGAACACATAGAATTTTAACAGACTGTGACTGAAAAACACAGAGGCACAAGGTAACAGGCAAAACTGAAAGGAGAAACTCAAATAACAAAGCAAAAAATGGCAAATCTGCATCAAAGAAGGAAGAGATGATTGTAATTTTGTTTCTCAATATTCCAGGGCACAGAAATGAGGGTAAAGTTTGTGGTGGGGATAAATCATGGTTAGAATTTTGCAAGTAATGAGAAATGATAAGGCAAGGTAGCAAAGCATCCAATGATGGAGGACAGTGAGTAGTTGAAATAGTTAATTATAAGGCCATGATTATTAAAGGAAGGAAGTTGATAAAATCATGTTACTTTAATGACTGTGACTAGGATGAAAATGGCAGAGAAAGAAATGTCAAACTAGGAGATTATGAACAGAAAAAGGAATTTCAGAGTTCTTGATGATAGAGGTAACACAGTTACGGGTCATTGAAGAGAATGAGAAAACTGAGAAAGTGAGAGACCAATTATGTTTAAGGCAACATCAAAATATATACTTGAAAAACCCCAAGTATAGTGATAGTGAGTGAGTATGAAAGGAATCCTGCCAGCCAAATAATGAATTCCTTGAGAAAGATAAATGATATAAGGACAGTTAATGACTGTGGCAAAAAAAAAATAATTAGTCATATAAAAAGATGAAATTGAACTCTCAAAAAGAGAAATCCATTATAGTTTTTAAGGTGGGTGGGCAGGGTTGTCTAGATGTGGTGAGGAAAGTCTAAATCTTCTGGCTCAGTGTGTAGGGGCAGGAGTCATGGAACGAACACTCAAGAATGAAAAGTGTGGCTATAAGGAAAGGTCATTTGAGTATTAGCATTAGACTATGATAAGAAAATACTGTATATTAAAGAAGGCTTTGTTATATATAGATGAGGGAGGCAGAAAAGAAATGGGCAATTAAGCCAAGTTGGATAGAGATACAAGTTTAGGAAGGAGTCTGCAGAGAGGAAAATGATGTTGTCTTATTGCAATTCTTAAATGTAGTGTTGGGAAGGACAGGATATGAAGAGCTTTGTTGGGATTAACACCTAAAAACAAAGGAATTTTCCATCAACTGAGGATTTTTTTTTAAGGGATAAGTTCAACAGGTGATAGACAAATAATCTAATTTTCATACTACTTAGTTCAAGCTAATATATTTAATTAAATATTTATGGAAGTCACTGTTTCATATACAATCTCTTTTCTGTTCTTCATGATACATATCTATGGGAACTTATACATGTATATGTTTATGTATATATATATATATGATTTCATGTGTATATATAGATATTGCTTAAGTATAAATATACATGTGCATATATACAATATATACATATATACTTTCTATGTATATTTCCACACTTTCCCCTCTCCCTCTCCCTGGGGTTCTAGCTTCTTTCTTCAGGGTCCTGTGATGACTAAGTTTCAGCTCTCTCTCTGATGGAGTTACAAACACAGGAAAGGTTAGGCTGAAGATCTTACTGAGCTATGGCCAGCAATCTATGTCAGAAAATATCTAGTATTCAGTCCCTAAGGCTTGAATGAACTCACATTGAATTCTGTAGCTTGTTCCCAATGATAGATGAGGAGTAAACACTTGTATTTTGAATACCAGAAGAGAGGCCCTCAGGGTATTTTGTGCCTTGAGATCTAGAATTTTTGGTGAATAGATTTTTTGATGAAGACTTTCTACCACAGTGAAGTTCACATGTTTGTGAATTGATTAAAATGAATTTGAGAAAAAAATGTATATAGAAAGCTATCAGAATAAATTGTTCTAAAGAAAAATTAAACACTAAGGTTATGAGTACATATTTTAAAAAGCCATTTACAATTCCAGAATTACACATTCCAATTTCAAAATTTGAATGGTTAGTTTTATTTCCTTACAGTCTGGAGATTAAATGATTTAAAAAAAGATGTAAATATGAATGGCTATTAAAATAGGGGAAAGTTCCTTTAAAAATCTTTATTACTTTTGCATTGTGTTGATAGAGAAGTGCCACATATATATGTCACACACACGCAGAATATGTATTTCTATGAGTTGCAGTTTTTACTAGAGAAAATCAGCATTTTCACGTCTAACTTAAAAATACTTTTAAAATATTCTCTTTAGGAAAATTCATGTTGTTCTATTATTTATTATGGATGAGTCTTCAATATCAGTAGTGAAATAGTGAATTCCTTTCAACAAAACACATCAGCAGCTGAGAGATAATTTACAGTATTAGAGATTTGCTTAGGACACTAAGTGATCAATTGAATTGTGGCAGCCAGTCACCCAGCTAGAGTTTGAGTCAAAGGTTGCGCTTGAACTTGAATAGTTCTGTTTCCAGTCCTGATCTGCCATCTATTTTCCAATGCTGCCTTGTTCTAGATATACAATTTCATTTTTTTTGAGAGGAAGAGATTTTGAATTTTATTTTCCAATGATATATAAAAACAATTTTCACTTTTATTTTTAATTTTGCATTCAAAATTCCCTCCATCCTTCTTTCTACTCCTTACTTATTGATAAGGCAAACAATTTGAGATGATAAATCTATATAGTCGCAAAAACAGATTTCCATTTTACCCATGTTTGGAAAGAATACACAGAGCAAAAAATAAATGAAGGAATAAATGAATGTGTGTATGTCTATTCTTTCTTATTAGCTTTATAGGGTTTTTTTAATCATAAATCCTTGAGAATTTTCTTGGATTCTTGTATTGTGAATAATTGTCATTCACAGTTGATTATAGTACATTATTGATGTAACTCTAATGCTTTCTCTCTGTCCTGATTCTGTTCCCTTCACTTTATACCATTTCATATGTCTTTTCCAAAAATATGTCTTTTTCTGAAAACAATCTGCTAATCATTTCTTACAGAAAAATAGTAAAATATTACAATCATATACTACAACTTATTCGGCCATTTTCTAATTGGTAGACATTTCAATTTCCAGTTCTTTGCCTTTAAAAAAAAACTGATATGAATGCTTTTGTAAATATTGGTTCTTTATCTTTTTTTAAAATTTCTTTGGGAGTCAAACTTTGTAGTAGTAATGCTTGGTAACATGCATAGTTTTATAGTTCTATAACTATAACTAAACTATAACTAAAACTATAAACTCTTTTCCATTTTCCAATTTTGCATTCAATATATTAAATAGTGTATCAAATTTTCAGTATTGCTTGTGGTACCTCATAGGTATTTTAAATTGTATTTCTTAAATAATGATTTAAAGTATTTTATATGACAAGAAATTGCTTTGATTTCTTTTAAAAACCTTGTTGACCATTTATAAATTGGGAAATTACTACTATTCTGATAAATTTTACTCATTTCTCTACGTATTTAAGAAATGGGGCCCTTATCAGAGGAACTTGCTATAACTTTTTCCACTTAATTTCCGCTTTCTTCTTAATATTGACTGCATTGGGTTTTATTTTCATAAAAATTGATTAAATATAGCAAAATTATTCATTATTTACATATTAACATTATATTTCATTTTTGTTGTTCATAAATTAGTCCTTTATACATAGACCTGATACTTTGCTCTTATCTTGCTATATAATGTGAAAGGCTAATCTATACAACAGCTTCTCAAACTGTTTTGTGACCATATGTGGGGTAGTATAACCCCTTTCACCTCTCCATTTCTTTTGATTCCAATGCACACATCACTTTTTTCCCCTTATTAAAAAAAAATTATCCCTTTATAGTCAACTTTTAGCTTTGTCCTCTATCTCTGCATACTCCTTACAACCCTGATAATGATTAAGTTCTTAGATGTTAAAATTATCATCTCCCTATAGAGGAATATAAAATTACCCTTATTGGTTTTCTTCTGATATCTCTTTCATGTTTACATTTTTATGCCTCTCTTAACTTGTATTTAAAAATCAAATTTTCTGTTAAGGTCCAATCTTGTTATCAGGAATTCTTAAAAATTCTGTTTCAATAAATATCATTTTTTCTTCTGAACGATTCTATGCTTTTACTGTGTAGGTGATTCTTGGTTGTTTACCTAGATCTTTGTTTTCTGAAATAGCACATTTCAAGCTTGCTCTTTAATATACATTTAATATAAAAGCTGTTAAATCTTCTGTTATCCTGACTGTGGCTCTGTGATATTTGAATTATTTAGTTCTGGCTCCTTGCAGAGTTTCCTCATTGACCTGTTAGCTTTAGAATTTAGAATTTAGATTCTTGATATATCATGAAGTCATTAGTTTTCACTTAGCTGGTTCTGATTTTTATAGAATTATTTTCTTCATTGAACTTTTTAAAATATCTTTTCTTCCATTTGACTATTCATGCTTTAAAAAATAGTTTAATAAGATTTTTTTAAAGAAATTTTTCTCTTCAGTAGATTTTTGTTTCTCTTTTGCCATCTGGTTAATTCTGTGTTTTCCCCCTTTTTAGGTGTTTAATTTTTCATTAATTCTTTCATTCATTCATTTCATTCACTTTTACCTAGTTTTGAGTCTTTTTTCTTAATTTTACTGCATCACTCTCATTTATTTTCCCAATTGTTTTTTTCAGTAATATCCTTATTTAATTTTAAAAATCCATTTTGATCTCTTCCAATATTCATATTGGGTTTCTTACCAATTTGCTTTTCATTTTCTTTTGGACTTTCCATGTAGTTATTTTGACTTCATTGTCTTCTTCTAAGTTTGTGTCTTGATCCTTCCTGTCACAACTGTAATTCTCTATGATCAATTTCTTTTTATTCTTATTGATGTTAGCTCATTTTTCCCATCTATTTCTTGACTTTAACTTTATAGTAACACTGGGCTCTGCTCCTACTATTGAAGTGACACTTTCCCAAGCTTTAGATTTTTCATGCTGCTGTTTTCATAATTAGTTCCAAGGGTCTGAAAGGTTTTTTGTTGTTGTAGTTCTTTTAAGTTATCATGATTCAAGGAAAGATATCCCCACTGCTCTCCTGGCCTATGATCTCATCTGTAAGCACTTTTCTCTGCCCAAAAACTGACCATTGCCCCTACTACCTTGTGCCTGCAAGTGCTTTCACCCTCTATGACACTGGAATTGTGACTCCAATTCCGATTCTCCTGGTCAAAAGTGTCAATACTCCTTTCTGTATTGAATCTAAACTAGAGCCCCTTCTCCCCAATAAGTGGAGCACCTTTTTTACCCTGGAACTGTTAACAGGACCCCTATTACCCCAGGTGCTAGTGTGGAAGTATTCTTCCTCATCCTGGTACTGCAAACCAGAACCATATATGGGTGATGCAACAGAGTCCTGCACCCAGTACAAGCAAAAAATCATCTCATTTCCTTTTGACCATGAATCCAAATCTCTTTACTATCTATAGATGATGACTGAGAGCTCCTGACATTACTCCTCTGTAGATGTATGTACCCCGAAAACCTCCTGCTGATTTTTCACATGTGGTCTGTACTCACTACACTTCAGGCCCAACCACTACCTTTCAGGCCAATCTTTTAAATTGCCTTGAGCTAGAAAATTGTTTCCCTATAACTTTTTGTTGTTTCTGCTGCTCTAAAATTAATTTAAGACATTATATCATAACTGTTTGGAAGAGACATAGGAAAAATTCAACTTTGTCTGTTTTTTTTCAGTGATCTTGGATCTGTCTTGATTCAATGCTATATAAGTTTTCCAATGTGAAAACTCCTTCTAATTTTGCAGGATAGCAAATTGCTTATAACATAAAATCATAGAGAGTTGTCTTCAAAATTGAAAGGTGAATGTACTTACTTGGCCAAGGTCACTCACTTAAATGTATACCAGAGGTAGGATTTGAATCTACATTTACTGTCTCTATTTATGCCTCTCATTTTGAGACTACCAATGTTCTTTAATACTGATTTCCTCTTCTTTCTTGAAATTGATTGACAGAAAACACTTTACATAGTGAATCTTATTTGAATGAAGTACACAATGCACATATTGGTCCAAGCATTAAAAATAATACCAGCAAAACAGATTTTGCTTGATATTTCCTGTTTTCCCAGCATATGTATTGAAAGACCAATCTACAAAATAGAACTGTCATATGATTTGTCTAATCAAAGTACTTTGCTAAAAGCTTCTAAAATGATTCTAGAATAAAACTGTTTGTTGTGACAATTCCACTAATTTTTAAAAAGAAGTCCAGTATGAGACAGCAGAAAAGGGGACAACTCTACCTGAAAGCTAAGACAACAGCTTTTTCTCTACTATCAACAACTATCATTATGATGTGCCTTTTATTTCTGGCAACTTTTCATTCAATTATAGCTCCCTGGAAATTCTATGTCTGGTTTTTTTTTGTTGGGTTTTTTTTTTTTTTTTTTTTGCTGAGGCAATTGGGGTTAAGTGACTTGCCCAGAGTCACACAGCTAGGGAATGTTAAGTGTCTGAGACCAGATTTGAACTCAGGTCTTCCTGACTTCAGGGCTGGTGCTCTAACCACTGCGCCACCTAGCTGCCCCTATGTCTGTTTTTATAATGGAAGTTATTATCAACCTTTTTTTTTTCTTTTCCTTCTACCTACTTTTTTCAAAAGCGTGAATTCTTTTCTTTTGTAAGTTGTACTTCTTGAACTTAGTCTCTCAAGAGACAATTAATTGTATCACAAAGTGCTTTTGTTGTTCTTGTTGTTGCTGTTGTTGCTTTTACTAATTACAGTATATAATCCAGGATTACCTATTGCCTTTGAAAGGTATCAATGTTTCTCCCTTTTATTATTCCCTTAACTCCTCTATTTTGACTTCAGGAATATGTCCCTTGTTCCCCTTCTTCTGACCTCCATCTATAATAGAGGTTAAGATTATCATGACTTCTCCTGATGCACTTCTGTCAGTTCTGTAGTGTCAATCATTTGTTTTCTATTCAAGGTTTCCAAAACTTTGAATACTGGTAATTGATTTAAAAAAAAAATAAAAACTGAATCCCTACTTTAAAAAAGTATATTTGGGGGCAGCTAGGTGGAGCAGTGGATAGAACACCAGCCCTGAAGTCAGGAGGACCTGAGTTCAAATCTGGTCTCAGAAACTTAACATTCCCTAGCTGTGTGACCCTGGGCAAGTCACTTAACCTCAATTGCCTCAGCAAAAAGTAAAAAAATAAAAATAAATAAAAATAAAAACATGTATTTGATATTGCCCTTTCAATTTAGGTTCACAAAAGCTCAGAGTCAAAATAAATCTCTGAGATTTTAAGGGTAAAGCTTTCTACAGCATCCCTAACCAGTAAATACTCAACTACACTTAAATTATATCATAAATGAGCAATTTTGTAACATCCAAGCATCACTTTCTATTTTGATACAGATCTAATTGTTAGGTGCTTTTTCTTAAAATCTATTGAAATTCTTCCTCCCTGACATTCCCTTTTGTTGTCTTATTTCTACACTTTGTGTCCAAGTAAATCAAGTTGAATCCCTCTTCCATGTGACAATATTTGAAATACATGAGCACTGTTATTATATTCTATTATCAGTTATCTCTTCTCCAGGCTAAACAGTTTTAGGTCCTTCAGGAAGTCCTTATGTGGCATGGTTTTAAATGCTCTCACCATTTTGGCTATTTTATTCTGGAAATGATCTGGCTTGGCAATGTCACTCCTAAAATGCGACAGCCAGAATTTAACATAATACCCTTGTTGAGAGCTAAAAAGAATAAAGCTCAGTGAAATTACTGTCTTTCTTCTTTTGGACACTAAATTTATATTAATGTAGCTAAATATTGCCTTTTGGGGATGCATACTTTCGGTGTAATATCAATCTGTAAAGATAAAAATATGGAGGACCTTATCATTGACAGGGAATCCCTTATTCAATTGGACACTAGGCAAGGACATTTTCCAAGACAGCAGTGAATGCCTTGGGAAAAAATACATTTAAATGTTTTGTGACTTGGCAGAAAATAATAATAACTAACTAGTAGGTGGCTGAACTCAAAATCAGTAAGAGTAGTGTTTATGCTCTGCTTCTCATACATACTGGCTGCAAAATTTCATCAAATCACAATTTCTCAGTTTCTTAAACCATAAATTTCAGAGAAGGTGCTATTCTAAAATTGGCAGGGGATGTTTCTTATCAGAACTGCCCTGTACTAAAGAGATAATGCAATAAAAAGAGTCCATTCACAATCACACCCTCTGTTCCTATGATGTCCCATTCTATGTGGCCCAGTAACACATACAGTTCTCAAGAATCACAGATATCATTTTCCCATCTGGAGATGTAAACACTTTAACCTTTAAATAAATATATATTTCCCCTGTTTACATTTCTATGCTTCTCTTGAGTCCTGTGTTTGAAGACAAAATTTTCTTTTTAGTTCTTGTTTTTTCAATAAAAATGATTGAAAGTTTCTTGTTTTATTAAAGATCCAACTCCTCTCCTGAAAGATGATGCTCACTCTTACTGGGTAGTTAATTCTTGTAACCCTATGTTCTTTGCCTTCCAGAATATGCTATTCCAAGCCCTCTGACCCTTTATTGTAGAGACTGCCAGATCCTTGGTAATCCTGACTGTTGCTCCTTGAAATTTAAATAGCTTTTGTCTGGTACTATGCAGTATTTTTCCTTGAGATTGTAGTTCTGGAGTTTCGCAACAATGTTCCTTAGGATTTTCTTTGTGGGATCTCTTCAGAAGATGATCAATGAATCTCTGTTTCTAGAATATCAGAGCAGTTTTCTTTATGATTTCTTGAAGAATGCTATCCACGCTCTTTTTGTGACCATGGGCGTTAGGTAAACCAAAAAATTTTAAGTTATCCCTTCTGTCTCTATTTTTCAGGTCAGCTGTTTTTCCAATGATGTATTTTACATTTTCTTCTATTTTTTCATTCTTTTAAGTTTATTTGACTAATTCTTGATTTCTCATAGAGTCATTTGCTTCCATTTGCCCCACTCTCGTTTTTGTGTGATATTCTTCAGCTAGTTTTTGTATAACTTTTTCCATTTAATTAATTCTGCTTTTGAAGGTGTTGTTTAGTGTTTTTTTTTTAATTTGGCCAATTGTATTTTTCAAGGAATTGTCTTCCTTTTCCAAGATGTTGATTCTCTCTTTTACACCTCTTATTTCTTTTCTCATTTTTTCTTCTACTTCTCTTATCCAATTTTTAAAGTCTTTTATGAACACTTCCAAGAAGCCTCTTTAGGCTTGAGACCAATTCATGTCACCCTGAGATTTCCTCTGTGGACATTCTGTTCTTATTTGAATGGTGTTTTGGTCTTCCTTGTCACCATAGCAGCTTTCTATGGTTCTTTTCTTTTTCTTGATCATTTTCTTTCCTTTTCCTTTTGTTATCTTCTCTTTTTTACATTTATGGTCTAGCTCTGCTCCTGGGGCAAAGGGGGAGTAGTCCCAAGCTTCCTGTGCAGCTCTGACCCTTGGCTTTGAGCACAGGGCTTTTTCTCTTTGCAAAGGAAATCGTTGTCTTCTCTTTCCAGGAATCATCCTGATTTTTCAGAATTTGCCTTCTGAGTTGGGAATGGAGGCTGCTCTACTGGTTTGTTCTTCTACTTAGCCAGGACCAAGGGTCTCAGTTGCTGTTGTGTTGTAATCAAAACCCTCTCTTTGGCTTTCCCAGACTCTGACTGAGCTGGGCTGAACACCCTTTTCACTCCACTGAGACTAACCTTTCCTGAAGTTTTTTCCAATCTATCTTGAGCTGGGAAATAATTTCTGTCCATCAGACTTTGTTCAGAAGCTTGGTTTCATGTGGTTTTCAAGGGAGACCAGGAGAGCTGGAGCAGCTTTCTGGCTTCACTCCACCACTTTGACTCCACCCCCACTAAATATTGGTTTAGTAAAAAGAGATAAAAAAAATTATTACTAGGAAACATATCAGTATGATAATCTCATATATTTAGATCTACAAGGGATCTCAGAATTTATCAAGTATTTCTTATTCAGAGATAGAGTCACTGAGGCACAGAAAGTTAAAAGGACTTGCCCATAGCTAGTGATTTACTTAGGTGAAATTTAAGCTCATGACTTCCTTATTCTATTTCTACTTCCTATTACACACTGCTTTCTCATCTTTGAGGTAGCATCTATCTGGAGTTACATATAAGATGTAGGTAATCAATTATATAACTCCTCAGGGTTTTTCTAAAACTTTTGTCCAAGATTAATGAGACCTAGAGCTATTTATTAAAAATTGACCTGATAACCTTCTTAAGGCAAATAATAAAAAAGACTTAGTGTCTTGATTCTGCCTTACAATTAGATTGACAGCACTTTGAGTTAGTCATAAACTGTCAAAAGAAACTATAGGTGGTCACAATTCATTGGATCCATAATTGAATATTAGAAATGGAATGTGATACATGATACATTTCATTTTATATTACAAACTGAATATAACAAACTAGCTGTACTTTCAGTGTTCCCCAATTTCAGTGATCACTTTTCAGTGATTCAGTGACACAAAATTCATCTTATTTGCATCAATATTCATCTAGCAATAGAGTATAATTGCAATATGTTTTTTGGTAGCACTTCCATCTCTAATATAGATTGCAGGTGATCCAGAAAGTAATGAAACAAATTGTCAGGTAATGTATTGTCACTGATAACTTGTATGCAGCATGATGAATATGGAAATATGTTTAGAAGAATTACAAGTGTAGCCTATGTAGGATTGCTTGCTGTCTTCAGAAAGGAAGATAGAATGAGAGAGGGAAAAATATTTGGAGCACAAGATTTTTCAAAGGTGAATGTTGAAAATTATCTTTGCATGTTTTTGGAAAAATAAAATACTAAAAATAAATATAAAAGTGATAATTCAAATATAGGAAGAAACATGAATGAGAAAAATACTATCATTAAAAAGAGTTGATGTGGTCAGACATTTAGTTAGGCCAAATTTTTCATTTGAATCCATTGATTTCAAAAGTCCTAACAGAAAATTTCAATAGATTTGATGGGTCCTCTACCAATGATTAATGGAGAAGGATCATGCACATGAAAATATTGAATAAGAGACTAGGTTTTTAGAGAACTATGATCAGACTTTGAAACATCTAGGAGTCCAAATTAGGAACAGACAAATAAATGGAAGAGTTGTGATCTGTATTCTTCAAAAGTATGTATCATGGATGATATGCTTCAAAACACATTTGTCTTTTTATATTCTTAATTTCGATTCCTAGACATTCCAATCCATGCCCATAGTACTTTATAAACCTAGTCTCTTATTCAATTTTGTTGAGTTGTTGGTTCCCCAAATTTCTATCCTTAGTTTCCTTTCAATAACATATTGCATCAATTTCAGATTTTTCAAGTGGAGATTTTCTCCTCTATAATTTCAAAGGACTTGACTATACTTCTGATTCTCTTCTGTGTGGTGACTAAATTGTCTTACCTAACCTTACTTTTAATTGGAAGCAGGGTGGTTGGATGATGAGTAGTGTGGGTGATCAAGGTGAAAGAGGACCAAACTTCAGAACTGAATTTGAATCTCAGTTCTGTTAATTACCTTAGGCAAATAATAGAAATATCAGTCCTTTCAGCTTTTGCAAAATGGACAAAATGAACTAAGATGACTTTCCAAGACTCCTTAAATCACCAAGATGTATAAATCTATGAATTATACTTTCCTTATTAACCAGTGTTTTCTTTTGTTGAAGGGTTTTGCTGTTTGTTATCTCTTCTATTACCTTTTGTGCCTCTCTCTTACTGTTCAGCTTTAGCTACTCATTACTCAGTAATCACAGTAAGCCATGGTGTTACAGAAATGATTTTAGAGTTTATTTAAGCAAAAGTCAGATAGTGATTCTCATCATTTTCCCCAATAATTCACTAAGTTCTCAGCTTGTCTCTTTCTTGTCAAACCCAGTCTCTACATATTAGGATAGAACTGCCACTGACTTTGTAAGTAATGATAGACAACTTTTTCCCTTCATCACTGACTCTTTTTTCACACATTCCATATGGAATTATGAGAAGTTTCTCTTTACAAATTCATCTGTATTAGTTCCAGTTCAGTTCTGTGGGTAATTTTGAAATGCTATGTGTAGCATTACCCTTTTAAATCAGCAGTTTAGCTACTAATTGATTCAATCTGTTTTGTGTAGTGAATTGTAATTTCCAGCCAAAATGGTCAAAGGAAATAAACATTTCACTGAAAATTTTCACTAAATAAATTATTTTTCCAACACAACTGTATTGTGTAAACTTTCCTCTGAGATCCATTCCATTCTGTATATAATATATAAATAGCTGTTTATGTATTGGTTCTCCCATTAGAATATAAGGTCCTTGAACAGATATACTGCAAAGGTTTTTCTTTATGTCTGCAGAACTTAGCATTGCCTAAAAATAGTATATGTTTAATAAATTCTTTTTGATATTTGGCTGAGAAGTGTGCACAATCTTGTTCTTTCTAGTGAAAAAAGTATATTTCCAGAAATAAAGAATGTCTGTTTTCCAAGAACCAACTTGGGTTAGAATGGAAATGCTCATCTTGACAGGCTAGATGTGGTAATTGAAGAAATAA
Source organism: Myrmecobius fasciatus (assembly GCA_023553655.1). Lineage (NCBI taxonomy): Eukaryota > Metazoa > Chordata > Mammalia > Dasyuromorphia > Myrmecobiidae > Myrmecobius > Myrmecobius fasciatus. Next base: position 52,558 of record JAJPUD010008722.1, read on the forward strand.
AATCTAAACATAAAGCAAAAGATATGATTATATAGTTTTCCTAAATGTCTACAAGGGGAGCAGGAATCTACATGCACAGTCTGATATAAACATTTTTAGAAATGACAAATATATTCATTAATTTTTTTAACTATGACACTGGAGTCAAGGGAATACCAATGGGAAATGACACTGATATAAAGAAAAAAGAAATAAGATAGTTTTATATTTTAAAGAAAATAATTATAAGAACATCAAAGAATGTCTTCGTTCATCCAGAGTAAAAATCTGGGCTGCATCTCTGGTTCCTTCTGATGCTCATATTATCATGCAAATATAATAGAAATTAGGAAAATCTCCTTTAAAAATTAAATTCCATATTGTATTGAGATTTCTATTCTCCATGTCCCAGCTATCTCTAGAAATCTCCATCATTTTACTAAATTCCCTCGTGTATTTTTAATCAAATATGTAAAAAACAATGAAGAAAATTTAAAAAAGCAAAAGATGAGATTATGTGTAAATTAAAAGTCCTCTATTTTTAAACATGGTTTGTAATACCAAATTCATTGTGAGATGGTGTTTGTTACTCTGAAATGTTCTCTAAATTTCTGGAATGCTAACAAAATCAAGGAGAGATAGTTAAGTAGACAGACTGCTAAAAGAATTAGTGGACATAGAAAGCTAGAGATGATATAGTATAGGTAAGTAGATATCTAGATACCTATAAGTACTGTATATGTTTCTACTTAATTATCAACACACATATATTCATAATATGTATATGTATGTATGTATATGATATATATATGCATATATATATACCCACATGTGCATTCCTATTGTATATTATCTATGTACACAGCATTAGGAAGACCTGAATTTACCCATTAGTTATTGCTTTAAATACTTACATGCATAATTCTATAAACTGTATCTTATACTTTATCTCATAATTTTTTGCTTGGGTGCATTGCTTAAAGTAAATAATAATAATAATAATGTCCAGCCAGACTCAATAGCACAAAAGTTTAATGACAAAGCAATTCCTACCATAGCAAAAGTCCCTTGATGTCTTTCAAAGAGTTAATTTTCCAATGAACTAGAATTTAATATAGTGCTAGTCTATACATAATCCATTCTTGCACATATTAGAATTTCATAGGTCTTAGCTACACAATATTATTGAAGTAATCTTTACTAATATCAAATCAATAAATGCTGACTAATGCTATAAATCCAGTAAGGGAATGGAATATCTTTCAAAAATCCCTTTTCTCGCAAAAGAAACTATATTACATGGATTTGGGAGATCAAAGGATAAATTTTCTCATAAATGTCAACCATCAAAGACTTCACCAAACATGTCCTGTATAATCAAACCATTGTGCAAAGAAGCAGACCAAAGACACAATTTTAGTTTTCAGACACTGTGTTCAAAAGCAATAATCCAGAATATTCTCTAGGGAAAGATGGTATTTAGAAATGATGCTCAAGAGGGATCAAAGACAATATTTTGTGATGTGTAATTAGTCAAAACTCTCTACTTCAAAAAGCATTTATAAAGTAATATATTAGATGTGATAAACTCAGTGAACTCCTCTTATTTCAGATTATGTGTATATGTTTTGGCTTGAAGACTGATATTTTTCCATAAAAATATTGTTAAAAATATAGGTCCTATACTACTCAATCTGTTTTCCACAGACAGTCTAGTAAATAAATAATCTTACACAAATTTGAATTGTTCATTTACAATGAGAAGAAGGTTTATGGAAGATATTTGAAACTAGATATCTTCCTTCCCTTTTAGGATAGGTCTTGATCTTTAAGTTCAACATATATTTTTGGTTTATTCACTTTTCTTTGGGTTCTAAATCTGTATTTTATTTATTTTTCACCTTATTCCTTCAGCAATTTTTAGTGAACCCCACCTAGCATTGTATCTCATGGACAGATCACATAATTTAGAACTAGGAGAGACTTTGTGTCATTTAATTTAATTCCCTCATTTTATAAATGAAGTAAACTAAACCCAAATAGCTTAAGACAACTGTTCAAGATAATCTAGCAAGTAGTAGAGATGGAATTCCACTTCAGATCTCTGAATTCCAAATCTAGGTCATCTTCACTATATCATACTATTGGTTGCATTATAGGATCCATTCTGTGACTGAAATACAAAAAAATTTGTAGGTGATAAATTAATTTTCCAAGTTTTCTATTTTATGTTAGAATGTAACTGTTTCCAGGTAAACCAAATTTTCTCTTTTCTCCTAAAGTGAGGATTGAACTGAACTTCCTTCATAACTTTACTATTCTAAGTGTAAAACCTATTTCTTCACACAACAAGAATTATTTTTTATTATCTTTCTATAACTACCAAGGGCAATTTTTATTCCTTATACATGAATCTCATTCTGTAATTAATCAAAGTTATTAAATCCATGGCAATATCTTCATTGAACTTTCTTAGATTAGATATCTCCCAACATCCCTACCTCCTCAGCCATATTCTTCTTTCATAGCAAGTAATTTAACTATCCAAAAATATGTTGGTTTTTTTTTTTTTAATTTATGTCTTTCATGATTGAGGTACTAATGACTGTTGTATTTATATTTTTAGTTAAAGAGATAAGAAGAGGCAGTAAGCATATGATTTTTTATATGTGTGTGTGTGCGTGCATGTGTGTATATCTTATGGACTGCATACTGGTATTTTAAAGATGTAATATTATCTGTTTCATTGTATTTTATTATGTTAAGTATTTCCCAATTTTATTTTATCCAGTGTTTCAGTTGACATCTCTGGCTTAGTTAACTGACTTGATCAATACCACATACTTAGTTTAAGGTGAGGCTTGAATCCAGGGATTATTGGTCCCAAGGCATAATCTGTATCTATATTGTCTCTTTTGGCAATCATACCTAATATAATGCTCATCTTATTATAGTCTAATTGCCCAAATCATTTGTGTATTATAAATCAGAAAAAATGTTCAAAGACTAAAATGACATTTCCATTGTCCACCAATACCCACATTTGACACAAGGGAGTGCTCACTTGGCTTTCAAAAGAAAGGAGGAAAAAAATAGGACTTTATTTAATGGAAATTCCCTTAGCTACATATTTTAACTTTAATTAAATGCATTAATTTTCATTTTTTCCAAACTAAATGCAAATATGAATGTCTAACATATTCTACTCTGACTGAAGGAAATAATCAGTGTTTAATTTTACATTTGGAAATTTATCATCATAAACTGTAGCAGCACCATTTAGTATTATAAGGGTTATTGACTTCTTTATTAAAGATGTGTAGCATTGTCTTTATCAATTTGTGGTTCTCCATTTTATCTGTCACATTTTATTTCTCTTTCAAAAACACCACTAATTAATTACTCCTCATTACAAATTAATAGAGGTTTCCCTTCTTTTCAAAACTTCCTCTTTATAATCAAGTAGCTAGTGTAAGGCTTTTGTGGTTTGAAAGTTAAAACAAATATTATAGTGTATTTACAAATGAGTATTATATATGCACACAAACATATATATTACATATATAGGTAAATATATAGATGTACATATATATCTATATATGCACTTATATAAGCAATTATTTCTCTCCCATGTTAATAGCTAATTATTAAAATTAAGAGATATCCCAGCTTTTCCTCCCTTTTCTATTTCCTTGTTCAATCTCTTAAGCCTGATAAAGTTATGATTAACATTCTCCTTATTCTGAATATTTCTGCTCCACCCCACTAGAACAGGCTTCTAACCTAAGGTAGAACTCCCTTCTTCTCAGACTTGAATGAAGGATGAATTCTTTGAAACAGATGCCCTAAGATGGGAGTAATTTAAAAATAAATGCCATAAAAGTTCAGGCTCAGCCTATCTTTTTAATATTTGCTCCCTCATTAATTGCTAATCAGAGTTGATTGCCATCCTTGGGAACCCCCCTTTTCCTATAGATATATAAGTAGTGAATCTGCCACCATGATTGTCTTTGGTCTAAAAGAAAAATGGCCAAATGACCATCTTATTACTGAAATGCAGGCATTATTAATAAAATGGTTAAATTAGCCAGAAAATATGTTTCTCAAATCTCTAATCATCACATATGTATTGATACACAAATATCCTCACATAGAACATTCAGACCCCTCTGGGAGTTCTAGAACTGGTTTTGACATGTACAAGTTTCATTACTATTGTAAAAACATAGCTTCTTAGAAAACAAGGGCACTTTATGGATTTTAAGTTACAAATTAGCCTACAAATTACCTAACTATATAGAAAGAGCAGTTCCCATTTTCATAACTAACTATAACAGTGAAGTAATGTGTCCAGATTCACTCACCCTACCATACCCATTTGCATACACACACACACACACACACACACACACACATGTTTGGCTCCTCCCCCAGTCCCCTACGTAATATGAAATGTCCTAAAAACTTTCTGTTTTATTCTACATAACGAATAACATCAGAATAAGTATAAACTCAAATATCAGGCAATACTATAACTTTGTTTATTACATAATTTCTTGGTGAGTAGAGATATGTAACAACCAATAAAAGTATCTCATAATAAATCTAGTAACATGTTAAAACTTCACCATAAGACCTTCACTGTGAGATTAAGCCTTTTATAATGTGAAAATGTAGAAATAGAAATGTAAAATTCTCTCTTCTTTCTTCCCCCCCAACTGCTTTTCATTTCTCATGATCTTCTGTTCTTTTTTGGGGGAGGGGAATAATTTGAGATTATTATAAAAAATGATAGTGTCTTATTGATAATGTCTAGCCACCTACCTAAGTTCATAAATTATTACTTTGTCTTCTATGACATTCACATTTTTAATTCTCCACAAATTGTGATATTATGAAGTAGTTTGGATCTACCACTGACAATTTGGGTGCAAAAAGGTGATTTAGAATATATCTTCCAGGAAATGTATAATTGAGAAAATAAGAGGGGCTAATTACATAAGAATGATGGATTATAGCTATCCTACATTCATTTCTGATCTTAGTGGAATGCTGACAGTCCTTGATGGTGGCAAACAGCTTTTTTAAGAGAAGGTAACTCTATGAAGGGTTTATAAGGATGTATGGGTAAGAACTCCACAGAATCACAAAGTGTAAGATAGATTTCAATCTTCAGTTCTCACAACAAAAAATGCAGTTCTACTTATACTAAAATATAAATTATTCAAGGTATCAAACATATTAAGTACATATTTACAAGGCACTATGTTGGGTGATAGTGCCTCCCTCAAGAACTTTACATTTTATAAGATGTAAAAAAAAAAAAAAAAAGAAAAGTAGGAAGGAAGGGAGACAAGGAGGGAGGGAGGAAGGAAGGGAAGGAAGGAAAGAAGCAATTGAACAAGTAATGAATAAATGAAAAAATAGATAGAAATAAATAATAATTAAGATGTGGAAAAGCACTATAATTAAGTGCTTTAGGAAAACCTTATGTAGAAAATTGCTCCTTAGCTGAATCTTGAGGGGAGCTTGGTATCCTAAGAGACTAAAGTAAAAAAAAAAAAAAAAGTAGATTTTAAAGGTGTGGGACAGACTTCAGAAAGACTCAGAACAATGGAGTTGTATATAAGAGTCAGGAAATAGCAAACAGCCAGTTTCAAAGGAATAAAGAACTCATGAAAGAGATAACATAACACATAACCAGAAAGTTAGACTGGTGCTAAATATTAAGTGATTTATGAATCAGGCTTGCGGGGAAGGCATAAAAAATTTAAAACAAATATTTGTTATGTCCTGACATCATAATAAATGTTCTGGAAAATAAAAACATGAAATAATGAGATATGGTTCAAGATTTTTATATAGATGAAAATACATGTACAAACACATGTGTATCCCCAAAACCACACATTTGAACACATACATATAATCTACCTGCAATAAAAAAACCGATAGAGAATTTAATAGAAATGGGTCGAAATTTAGACATATAATATAAAAAACTAAACATAAAATTCATGGAAGCTTGTTTAAGGACTGGCAAATGCCCATTATTTTGTAGATCTAAAAATGGAAGGGGTCTTTTGCAGGTGTTTTTTGTAACTTTCCATGACCTCATAGACTTTAGTTTCCATGAGATTTTCTTGGCAAACATAATAGAATAGTTGGCTATTTCCTTCTGCAATTGATTAAAATAAATAGGTTAAGTGATTTGTCCAGGGTCATACAGCTAGTGTATGTTTGAGCTCAGATTTGAATTGCAATCTTTCTAACTCTAAGCCCATAATTCTGTACACTGAGCAATCTAGCTACCCTATGACAGGAGAGGGGAATCTTAGAGGTCATCCAGTCCAATTCTTACTTTTTTTTGACTTTTGATATCTACAATTTAAACTTGCCTAAATTTTCACTATTAATAGAGTCAGAATTTGAATTAACTCAATGTTCTTTCAACTGTATTGAGGCATAGCCCCAGTTATCGATAGATTGTAAGAATGAGGCATGAAGGACTTGCAAATAGCAGTAGTGTAAGGATTTTTCTTTCTCGGGTATTTTGCTCTGAATGTCTTCCATGACAGTAAACGACATATCAGGAAATATGTGTTTCCCCATCTCATATCTAATTTGAATCAAAGGATCATAAAAAAATGAATATTTGTTTTTCAAGTGTTTACTATATGCTAGGCATTGTGCTAAGCACTAAGGATACAAAAAGAGGCAAAGGACAGTTTCTCACATCAAGGAGCTCACAAACTCCTTGTGACAGGGGAGACTATAAACAAAGGAATATGCACAAAATCGTATAAAGGATTAAAAGAAAATAATTAGCAAAGGTAAGGTACTGGAATTAAGAGCAACTGAAGAAGTCATCCCATAAGAAGAGGGATTTTAATTAGGATAATTTAAATTATCTTTGTGATTATAAAAAGGAACCATCATAGACAGTATTATTGGTTAAGGAAATTTTTCCCAGGGGCAGTTAAGAAAACATTGGCATCTGATTCAATGTAATTCAAATGCCAACTTTCCCATTACTACAAAATCTTTATGAATATCTCACACATATGCTTCAAGGTAGAAATATGAGAATAAAACATCAAGATTTGTCTGGAAAAATGTTCTATGTTAAACTTATTTGCTAGTACATTAAAACAAAAATAAACTAATTTCTGTTCTCAAAGAGTATAAATATTCTATTAAATTACCATATTGATATGACTGAAAATGTAAAGATCTTGATGTTATGCTATTTTTATTTTTGTTTTCCAAAATAAAAAATTGACTAAATGTACTCCTCTCTCTTCTCAAAAAGTCTTAAAGGCTTTCTTCAAATAATATATTTCCAATGTACTTGTTAAGAATAAGTAAAATTATTTGCCAAATAGAGAATAGTAATTCCAGATAAGTTTATTTGTTTTACAATGGTGTAATTTATTTTCATTTTTCCTTCACCATGATAGTTCTTTTAAAAATTGGCAAAGTCCAGGGAGTTCTATGTTCCTATTTTGAATTTCAAGAGAAAGTCATTTTAAAGTTCAATAGAATTTAATTTCCCTTGAACCAAAATGCAAAATAAAACTTATTTACATGAACTTAATGCGTTTTGGTTACAAAGGGTTTGTATATTAAGTTAATGTGTTTTGATAATTTGATATTCAATGCATGATCCATTTTGAACAAACCACTTTAAGTGAATATCCAAATACATATGCATATATACAATAAGGTTTTAGGTTTACAGATCACTTTACTTGCATTTTTTATAGAATTTCAAGACAACTTATGAGTTAGGGGCCATTATTATCTCCTCTTTAGAAATGATGAAACTGAAGCTGAGAGAGACTAAATGGTTTGCTTAGTTACATAACCACTCTATCCATAGCTATATATGTATATTTATACTTCTATCTTTATACACATAAATTAAATTGCTTTGAATCCATTAAGTGCTTAAAAATAAGTAAACAATTCTACATTTTTATTTTTCAAAATTTATCTTTTTTCTTTCATTTTATCCTATGACTTTGGAATGTGTGGAAAATTTAACAGCTCCAATCATTTCTCCATATATTTTATTGTTGATATGTAATACAAATTTGCTATTATATTCTAGCAAGTTCAATACCAGATCTTTTCACTTTAATTCTTCTATAGTATTATATGCCTTAGAGGCTAATTCTTTATAACTGACATCTCATTATACATGTAAAAGGTATCTCTACTCTCACAAACTGTAAAAGGAAATATTATCCAAGTCCTTAGCTAGGTCATGGAATATAGTCAGCAAAGCTGCTACAGTTTCTGACAGCTGTTGCTGGAAACAGTTTTACTGTGTACACAGGGGCTACACCTCTTTTCTAAGTCCAAGTTTCCAAGCAGCAGGGTACTGATGGCAGTTAGCACTGTGACAGTCAGCCAGTTTGGTAGATTTCCCCTATTGGAAGACTATTGCCTTCAAAAGTTAGCTTTGGGTACTGCTTTCTCTTATGTTTACATGGGAACCACAGCCAAATATCTCTCCTGCCCATCTGTGTTATATTAGACATCTGGACAATCTTGGCCCTTGTACTCACATTAATGTGAGGGTTCACAGATTTGTTTTGTCAACTTTCATAGTCCACTTTCTATGGATAAGGTTTTCAAGGTAAGGTTTTCTTTTTTAGGTTTCAGGGAATCCCCCCTGTGCCCCACTTGAGGTGTGTGACTCATCATTTGGATATATATGTGACTAATTAGAAGGTCATGAGTACATTGAACTTTCACAAGAAGTCATCCGAGCTAACATTGTCCATATCCCCTGTTTCTAGCACGTGCTGACTTTTAAGGGTTTTTTGCCTCTACTTTAATCATTGCAAATTATTACACATTGCTCCTATTTTCCTTAGGATGTAGTATACATAAGAAAACTTGGAAATGGGATCTTTTGATAGCTACTAGAGACAGATGTAGCTGAGAGAAATTTTGAAAAGACAAAAGAATTAGATAACTTTTAATTGATTAGAAATTTTTACACATCAATAAATATTTATCTACATTGATTTTACTGGACCCTAGTGTCATTTATGTGAAATGAATCCATGTGATCATTTTTTTTCTGGCTTTTGACAATCATTAATTTAGATGATGATAATGATGATGATGATGATGATGATGATAACTAGTATTTATATAGCACTCTCAAGTTTTCAAAGTATTTTATGATCTTCACTATAACATTGTGAAATAGTTATTATTTTATTCCATTTTATAAGAGAGGAAACTAAGGTATATAGAGGTTCAATGACTTGCCCAACTCATGTATATATGTAAATCTCAGATGGGAATTGAACTCAAATTTTATTAAAGTTTTGTACTGTGTAACCTAGTTGAATCCAGATGTTGAAATAGGAAATGATGAGGACGTTGAGTTTTAAGGATACTGAATTTTCTGTTCCTGACTCTGAAAAATAACATTTATGTTTGTGTATGTGTAAATCTATGGCTGAATAAATTATGATATGTGAATGTAATGGAATATTAATGTTCTAGAAGAAACAATCAGCAGTATAATGTCAGAAGGACATGGGGGACTTAGATGAATTGATGATAAGTAAAGTGAGAAAGCCAAGAGAACATTGTACACAGTAACAGCAAGATTATATGATGATCACTTCTGATGCACATGGCTCTTTTCAACAATGAAATTATTCAGGCCAATTCCAATAGAGTTGGGAGGTAAAGAGCCACCTGCAACCAGAGAGAGCACTGTAGGGACTGAGTATGGATGACAACATAATATTTTCATCTTTTTTTGTTGTTTGCTTGCTTTCTTTTCTTTCTCTTTTTTGGTCTGATTTTTCTTGTGCAACCTGATAAATGTGGAAATATGTTTAGAAGAATTGCATATGTTTAACCTATATTGATTACTTGCTATCTAGGGGAGGGGGGAGGGAAGGGAGGGAAGGGAGGGAGAAAAAATTGGAACACAAGACTTTACAAAAATGAATGTTGAAAACTATCTTTGCATGTATTTTGGAAAAAAAGAGCTAATATAAAAAAAAAGAATTGGATACAAGGTTTTAAGGCCCAGAAGAGCATAATATTAATGATGATTAAGGCAAGTTATATATATGTGTGTGTGTGTGTGTGTGTGTGTGTGTGTGTGTGTGTGTGTGTGCTGAGATAACAATAGGGTCAAAAAATGAAGATCATTGTTCAAGGTGATCAGAAAGATAGATAAAAAATAATAATTAATGCCAGATTCTTTGTTTTTCCAGCTAGAAAAAAAAATGATCTTTCTACTGAGAATTCAGAAGGAAAATGGTTTGCATCAGGTAATAGAAACTCAGGGTAACACTCTTCAAGTAGAATACAAATGTCCTCAATAAATTTAAGTCACTGCCATCAGATAAACTATGTAGAATAGTGAAATAGCTTACAGATTGTTGACCAGTGATAGGGAATTTTGAGAACCTGGAGAGTGACCAAGCTGTAGAAGTAGTAAAGATGGAAAATGTTAGTGGATATGATGTATAATGTTAACATGCAATATAATATTGAAATCAGGTAAGGTTCCATGGGTAAATGTTTAACACCTGGCTTTCCAAGGGAGGGAGAGATATATATATGTATATGTACATGTAGATATACATAGATACATACACCCATATTTACAAACACACATATTTATATGACTTATTACAACTGAAATTTGCAATATTAACATTTTCATTGCTTTCTTAAATACAATTTAAAAAACATTAAATCAAGCTCCTATGTGTAGTAGCATTTGACAATTCCTGAGTTGCTCTCATTTTTCATGCAAATGAAAACTTAATAATCAGTTTTCATCGTTCTGTGGAAGCTCTTTCTAGGACTACTCCACCCCACCACTAAGATAGCAAAGATTTCAGAAGAGCACTTATTTCCTATCTAGTAGAATACTCAGATTTGCTCTTCTTGGCGGATTATAAGTCTTCTGAATACTAGACTTTTACTAGCTGGTATGGCATCATTATTATTTGACTTCTAAATAGGGAAAACTGCCTAGTAAAAGACAAAATAAGGGCTAAAATATATCTCTCCTAACTCCTAATATGTTTTACTAAGCCAGTTTGGCTTTTCAGTGAGCTTTATGATTTGGGGCAAGAAATTTAACAAATTTAATCCTCAATATCTACATCTACAAATAATGATGATATTTTTAAGTTTATCTATTCTTGCATTACAGTAATTCAGACAAATACTTTGAAATTTACCATATAAATAAAATTAGCATTGCTAATTTCTACACTACTTTAAGAATATTGTGACCAAGAGGGAATGGGAAAAGATGCAGAAGAACATATGTGTTTAACTCATGGACATAGTAAAAACTATTCAATTAATGTAAATATTTTGGGGGACAAGACATTTGAGAAAAAAAATAATAATTTAGCTTTTACTTTAATTTAGTTATCACTGTCTTCCTAAGTGTCATCCTATGATTTCATTGATGTGGGGAGCTTTCTTTTTTTTTTTTAATAAAGCTTTTTATTTGCAAAACATATGAGTGACCTTTCAACATTGACCTTTGCAAAAAAAACTTTTTTTTTTCCCAAGCTTTTCCTTTCCCTCCCCCGCCACCCACCCCTAGATGACAGGTAATCTAATACATGCTAGATAGGATAAATTATATGACAAGTACAATACATGTATACATATCTATACAGTTATTTTACTGCACAAGAAACATCAGATCTAGAAAGAGAAGAAGAAAAAAAACAACCTAAGAAAGAAAACAGAATGCATGGAAATATTCACAGAAAGCGTTAAAATGCTGTGTTGTGGTTCACTCTCAGTTCCCACAGGCCTCTCTCTGGATGTATATGACTATCTTCATCGCAGCACAACTGGTTTGAATCACATCATTGTTGAAGAGAACCATGTCCATCAAAATTGATCATCGTATAGTCTTGTTGCTGTGTATAATGTTCTCCTGGTTCTGCTGATTTCACTCAGCATCAGTTCATGCAAGTCTCTCCAATCCTCTCTGAAATCCTCCTGTTGGTCATTTCTTACAGAACAATAATATTCCATAACATTCATATACCATAATTTATTCAGCCATTCTCCAATTGATGGGCATCTTTTCAATTTCCAGTTTCTTGCCACTACAAAAAGGGCTGCCACAAACATTTTTGCACATGTGGGTCCCTTTCCCTCCTTAAAAATCTCTTTGGGATATAGGCCCAGTAGAAACACTGCTGGGTCAAAGGGTATGCACTGTTTGATAACTCTTTGAGCATAGCTCCAAATTGCTCTCCAGAATGGTTGGATACGTTCACAGTTCCACCAACAATGTATCAGTGTCCCAGTTTTCAGATGTGGGGAGCTTTCTATAAGAAAATTTACTTGATCAAGGGATATTAATAACTGAGTTAAATTTTATAATCTTATAGACTTGCTCAGAATAACATAATCATTATATACTCATATAGAAATAGGCCCTAAGTCTTTCTCAATACAAAGTCAGTATTCTTTTCCAAAAGCTTCATCATCTATAAAGCTTTTAGATAATCATGAAATTAAATAAAAATATAACTATACTATATTATTTTCAGCTAAGGAAATAAGCCTGTTATAGCTAATGTATGTATCCATATACCATTCATTAAAATGGATTTCATTATTATATAAATATAGAATATATTTCAGGCATAATCCTAGAAATTTTACATAAACTTTTTCTTCTCCAATAATATTATTATATATTATGCCTTTTTGATTCACACCAGACATTTTCTACCATACTTCATCTTTTATTCTTTCACCTATCTTTTCAACCTTTGAACACTGTAATCGTATCACTGATACAATTATCCCATGATTGAGTGTGTCAGTTGGATACTCTATTACACTGATTAGAAAGTGACTGTCTGAATCCTAACTCTTCTCTGACTATCATTTCCAATTTGGGAAGGCACTCTCATTTGAATGTCAGGTTTCTGAGATTAAGAAATTATCTCATTTTTGTATCACTAGGACTTAGCAGAGTGTCTAATAGATAGATAGATAGATAGATAGATAGATAGATAGATAGATAGATAGAGATATAGATATATACACATATATATATGTAAATTTTGTAGGGAAATAGAAAATAGGACAGGGAAGATAAATAAGGATGAATTTATGAAAGGTTTTGAATACAAAATTAAGAACTTTAGTCTTTAACTATAGCCAATATAGAGCTAGAAAATTTTTTAATTTGTTTTGTTGTCTGATCATTTTCATATGATAAGCATTTATTTATCTTCTAAATGTCAGTGGCTATATTAAGATGTGAAGACAATATATGAAAGACTTGTTCTAAAGTAGTTTATATTATGTTGGGGGGGGATACAAAATAAAGTTAAATAAATACAAAATATATGAGTTATGTAAAAATTAATTTTGGGATAGAAATGAGGTGACAGTGACTATAGGAGGCATAAGTAAGGAAAGGTCTCATATTAGTAAAAACATCTGTGAACTAAGTCTTTCAAATTTTGAGAAGTACAGGTAAGAAGGAAAGTGTTTTATGGACATTTATGAGAATAGAGAGATAGAAAAATAGAGAGAAAGAAGAAGGGAGGGGAAGAAAGGGAAGGAGGAACGAGAGAAAGAGAGGGAGGGATTAAAGAAATTAAAGTAGATCATGAGGAAACCAAATTATCACTCTTTGCAGATGATATTATACTATACCTCAAGAACTCTAGAGAATCAACTAGAGAATTAATCCACAACTTTAACAAAGTTGCAGGATACAAAATAAATCCACATAAATCATCAGCATTTTTATACATCACTAACAAAATCCAACAGCAAGAGATATAAAGAGAAATTCCATTTAAAATCACTGTCCATAGTATAAAATATTTGGGAATATATCTGCCAAGGGAAAATCAGGAGCTATATGAGCAAAACTACAAAACACTCCCCACACAAATAAAGTCAGATCTAAACAATTGGAAAAATATCAAGTGCTCTTGGATAGGTTGAGTGAATATAATAAAGATGACAATACTACCTAAACTAAAAATTTATAGCACTATTTATTTAGTGCTATACCAATCAAACTCCCAAGAAATTATTTTACTAATCTAGAAAAAATAACAACAAAATTCATCTGGAAAAACAAAAGGTCAAGAATTTCAAGGGAATAAATGGGGGAAAAAAGCAAAAGAGGGTGGCCTACCTGTACCAGATCTAAAACTATATTATAAAGCAGCAGTCATCAAAACCATTTGGTACTGGCTAAGAAACAGAGTAGTGGATCAGTGGAAGGTTAGGTTCACAGGACAATATAGTCAATGACTATAGTAATCTAGTGTTATATAGACCCCAGCTTTTCGAATAAAAACTTACTGTCTAACAAAAACTGCTGGAAAAATTGGAAAGTAGTATAGAAGAAACCAGGAATTGACCCATACCTAACACTGTATATCAAGATAAGGTCTAAATGGATTCATGATCTAGACATAAAAAATGATATTATAAACAGATTAGAAGAACGTAGGATGATTTACCTCTCAGATCTGTGGAGGAGGAAGAAATTAGTGACCAAAGAAGAACTAGAGATCATCACTAATCACGAAATAGATAATTTTGACTATATCAAGTTAAAAAGTTTTTGTACCAACAAAATGAATGCAGACAAGAGTAGAAGGGAAGCAATAAATTGGGAAAATATTTTTACATTCAAAGGCTCTGATAAAGGCCTCATTTTTTTAAAATATATAGAGAATTGACTCAAATATATAAGAATTCAAGGCATTCTCCAATTGATAAATGGTCAAAAGATATGAACAGACAATTTTCAGATAAAGAAATTGAAACTATTTCTAGTCATATGAAAAGGTGCTCCAAATCACTATTGATCAGAGAAATGCAAATTAGGACAACTCTATTATACCACTACATACGTGTCAGATTGGCTAAGATGACAGGAAAAGATAATGATGAATGTTGGAGGGAATGTGGGAAAACTGGGACACTGATACTTGTTGATGGAACTGTGAATGGATTGAACCATTCAGGAGAGCAATTTGGAGCTATGCTCAAAGAATTATCAAACTGTGCATACCCTTTGACCCAGCAGTGTTTCTATTGGGCCTATATCCCAAAGAGATCTTAGGGAGAAAGGGAACCACATGTGCACAAATGTTTGTGGCAGCTCTTTTTTTAGTGGCAAGAAACTGGAAACTGAATGGATGTCCATTAATTGAAGAATGGCTGAATAAATTATGGTATATGAATGTTATGGAATAGTATTGTTCTGTAAGAAACAACCAGCAGGATGATTTCAGAAAGGCCTGGAGAGACCTACATGAACTTATGCTAGGTGAAATGAGCAGAACCAGGAGATCATTATACACAGCAACAAAACTATATGATGATTAAATCTGATGGATATAGTTCTCTTCAACAATGAGGCAATTCGAACCGGTTCCTATTATTCAGCAATGAAGATTGTCATACATATCCAGAGAGAGGCCTGTGAGAACTGAGTGTGGACCACAACACAGGATTTTAATGCTTTCTGTTGATGTTTGCTTGCATTTTGTTTTCCTTTTCTTAAGTTTTTTTCTCTTTCTAGATTTGATTTTTCTTGTGCAGTAAGATAACTGTATATATATATATATATATACATATATATATATATATTGGATTTGTCATATGATTTAGCATATTTAACATGTAAAAAAAAACATATGCATGGACAATTAAAAAAAAAAGAAAATGAACAAGTGCCACCCAAACCACAGGTCACTGGGAAAGAGATCATCCCATGATTTAAGGGGGACCCTGTGCTGATGAAAAATGTCAGGGAACAATAGTAACTTTGCTCATAGGAGACAGAAGAAAAAAAAAGAATTGTCCTCCCAAATTACAATGAGAAAGGATTCTGTAGCCTAAGTTACATCTTTATGCCATCTACATGATATAAATCTCTGATAAATAAAAGTTCTGATATAGTTAAAAAAAAAAAAGGGGGGGGTGAGAGAGGGAAGGAGGTAGAGAGAGAGAGAGAGAGATGGAGAGAGAGGAGAAGAGAAAGGTCCTTATTCTCAGGTCTATTGAGAATGGAACTAGATAGCAACTTTATATTCTCTTCTCCACACTACTAATATAAATAAAGTAAAAATAAAAGTATGCTTCAATTTGTATTAAGACACAATCAGTTCTTTCTCTGCGTATCAATGGCATTTTTCAACATAAGTCCTTCAGAGTAGTTGTGGATCATGGTATTGCTGAGAATAGCAAAGTCATTCACAGCTGATTTATCCCACAACATTGCTATTACTTTGTTCACAGCACATTTCACTTTCCTCGAATTCATGGAGGACTTTGAAGGTTTTTCTGGGAACAATCTGCTTGTCATTTTCCACAGAATAACAATATTCCATCATGATCACATACCCCAATCAGCCATCCCCAATTGATAAGCATCTCCTAAATTCCCAATTCTTTGTCCTGAAAAGAGAGCTACTAATAATGTTTTATATACATAGAAGTCCTTTTACTTAAAAAAAAATCTTTTGGGGGCAGCTAGGTGGCGCAGTGGATAGAGCACCAGCCCTGAAGTCAGGAGGACCTGAGTTCAAATCTGATCTCAGACACGTAACAGCTGTGTGACCCTGGGCAAGTCACTTAACCCCAATTGCCTCAGAAAAAAAAATCTTTTGGGGGGATTCATGCCTTGTAGTGGTATTGTTGGTCAAGGGATATGTGTGATTTTATAGCCCTTTGGGTGCATTTCATATATTTTGATCCTTTATCGATTGTATATAGATCCTTTTAGGAATCTGACTAGAAGCACTCTTTTCTGCCCTGGAACTCTTAGGAGAGTCCCTGTCCCACTATGGTTATAAGTTCTAGTGTGCTAAAGCAATAGAGTCCATCCTCAGACCTAGTAAAGAGGCTTCCTATGATATGAGGCCTCCAGAAATTGACACAACCATTCATGCTTGTTCATGGTTTGCTGTTTTTCCTAGTCCCTTCCACCCTACTGATAGACCTTTCCTGCTTATCTTCCAAACAACCAGAACTGCTAGTGATTCAGAGGCCCAAGGCTTGTTCCTATTTTGCTGACTCTGAGACTGCAGCCAGGACTGTGCTAGGGTGGCCAGTTGAGGAGATCTGCCTGCTGGACTCCCACTCTAGTGCCACAGATCTTATGTATTGACCTTCTAAGCTGTTTTTGACTGAAAAATGTTCCACACCATCTATTTGTCAGTTCTGATATTCTAAAATTATTCAATCATTATTTAAAGGAATTTGGAACTATTTGGTTGAGAGTTTTGGAAGTCCCTTTCTTTACTCTGCCATCTTTAAAAAATATATATAGCCTCAAATATCAGTCTCAAAACTATAGAAACTATTAGGAAAAATAGGCAAAGGAATCCTACTAATTTCCTTTTTATTAATATAGTATTATTACACAGGCCAAGAGGAGGGAAAAAGTGAAAGAATATTCATCAGAGAAAGAAAACATTTATTAATGCAATGACCAAATAAATTTCTGAAAAACTGATGAGGAATTATGCTACCAAACTCTAACAAAAAAGCCATGGATTCATAAAGCAAAGCAAACAAATAATTTTTGACATGATAAATGTGGAGATTGGTTTTGCTTCATTATGCATATTTGTTAAAAGGGCTTTCTTTTTTTTCTTTTTAAATAAAGAGTGAGTAGAAAGGAGAGAAAACAAATGCTTCTTCAATGAAAATTAATATAAAGTGAGGAGAAAGGGGAAAAATGACTTGTTAATATCTCAGAGTGGCAAAGACAGCATCATAACCCAACTCTTCTGACTCAAAATCTAATTTACTTTCCACTACAATGAACTTTGTAACTGAGCTGAGACCTTGAGGAATAGGAGTTGTTACTGATGCTGTTTTAGGATCAAGAAAAAGGAAAAAATCAAAGATTTTTCCATTGTATGAACCTGGGCACCTGGCTAATATTTACACTTTACAAAAGTAGAGGAAGGAGAAGGAGTTAGGAGAGGGAAGACTATGGGAAAATATTTTGAATTTTATATAGATTCAATATGATGAAATGGCAAGCCATCTGAATGGAAATTTCTGATACACAGATAAAATAAAGATAGGAGTTCAAGAGATAGGAGTGAACTGATAGTATAGATTTAGAAGCCATTTATGTGACAGTGGTTTTAGCAAATGGATGAATGCAAACCTTCCTAACTAGTTTCCTTTCTTTTCTTTTTTTTTTGTTTCTCTGTTGAAATATTTTCTTCCATATGTCCCCTTTGGTCTTGGCAGCCCCAGGTCCAACTGCCTCATTTCCCTTGCTGCCTTGTAAGTTATACCTCAATATATGAACAACCAGATGAGTTCCATTCTCAGAGCTTGAGAATCTTTAGGGACAGTTCTATGTCATTGCTACTGAAAAAAAGAAAAAAAAAAAAAAACAGCAAAGGATCAAAGGCATCCAGGGTACAATTGAATGAATCAAATCAATTCAGAACATCACAGTGTAAAATCAACAGCCCAAGGCTCTTTGACAATTACTACCACAAGCTATAAAATCACAATTCAAACCATGATCAAACAAAGCAGAGCATATAATCAATCAAGCATTCCAATATGATTATCAAAATACACATCATGTACCAGTAAATACAAGTCTTATTTTAAATTAGATTAAGCAATCTCAGAGGACTGGGGGTTTGTGTATGTTTAAGTGTTTGCTTTTCAGGTTAGCCTTTTAGCTTTTAAATAAGGAAAACAGAATACAATTTGTGAATAGTCACTCAACCTTTGGGAGTCCCTAGTTGTTTTGTGGATTATGTTCATAACTTTTTGAATCTCACCTTTGTATTCAAGTATTCTAAAGTAATTTTAAGGACATTCTCCCTCAAAGCCCTTTCTAGAGTGCTGAAGTCTCTTACTGCTAAAACCTGACAATTTGTGATAAACTATGGAGGGGCTCACTTCATGTTTTCTAGGGCAGTTGCTGGTGATTTTGTTAAAAGTTGTTAGTCTTACTGTTAACTTGAATTTAAATGAAAACAGCCAATATAACCAAATTGAAGTTTTTAATCAAGGTAAGGGAGTTCCAGCTCAGAATGCAGCACAACAAGTGCTAAGGTGTCTAAAGGGGAAGCTGGGAACAGAATTTATATAGATTACTTAGAAAGAGTGAATGACTAAGTTATTTATGGGAAGGGTGAGGTATCACTCTCTTTCACAAGAAAAGTCCATAATGAAAGCTGGGAATCTCTAGAGGGATGAGTTTGGGAGATCTACAAAATAATACTAAAGTGGACGTGACAAGGTCTCATAGACCCTAGGCAATTTGTTGGCCTAAGAATTGAGAGCAGATCATCTTTCATCAGCTCTTAGTCAACTGTCATGATCACTGATAATACAGCATGTATGAATAAATGAGACTTTCCTTGGGACAGCCAATGCATAGAAAAAATGACTTGAGACTACAGACTCCAGCATCTTATCACATAAAGGTCTCACCTGCCTCTTTCTCTCACTGGTCTCCCAAGACACTGAAATCTACAACAAATTGCACCTTTTAGAAATATCTAATAAAGTTTGGTTCTGAGGTAGCCTCAGAATTTGAAAGACCAGTATTCTGGTTACTATTGACAATAGCTGCTTAATTTGTAGGTCCACTGTGTAGACTTCCTGACCATGAAATTAATGATGTGTTCAATAGAGCAGTTGCTAATTCCAAATGATGTTTTTTGAGTTTAGCCATGGATGATGAGATTTAGGGACAAAATGTTGGAATTCAGTCATGTGAAAACTTTACAATGGACATTCCCTTGAGTAAAAAATAGATTTATTTAGGAGCAGCTACACGCAAAATGAAGAAGTATAATAGACACCAGGAATGGTAAATATGAAATAGAGTTGGGAGAGCACTCTTTCTAAGGAAAGAGGTTATAAAAATTAACAATGGAAAAGACAAGTTCCCTGGTAGGACTCATGCTTAACTGGGAGAAAGGGGATATGCCAAGAGGTGGGAATATGCCCTTAAGTGGCAGGTTAAATGCATAGAGAAGTCTAGCACCCTAAAAGAGTTAGGTAGCTATAAGAAGGAGAAAGCATGAGAGATAGTGGAGGAATGGTGGAAAGAAAAGACACCAAGAATCTTGGGGTAGTAGTAAAGGAAAAGACATCACAAGACAGAGTACCTCTATGGTCTATAACTCCAAACAAGTGTTCAACAAAGATAGAATGAAACAAGATTTATAGGGGAAATTTAACCTCAGGAGTTTGATATAACTTGGATTTCTGGCTGGACACAGCAAGGTGGGTTTACCCACAACCTCCACAGTAGATGGGACTATAATGTTAAACTGATCCCCATCCTTCCCTGCTTGCTTCAGGAAATAGTTTTTTCAGTACTTCCAACTTTCTCTGCCAACTCCACCTAGGGATCCAGAGCTTCATCATTACTATGAATTTGAGGTATAGGTGGTACATGAGATTTTAAAAAGGCTTTAGATAAAACTCCATTCTACTAGCTTGTTGATGTAGTAGAACAGGTTTGAAATTGGACTTTTACTTGAGTGAAAAGAGTAACTTATCTATTAGATTCATAATAAAAGATTTGATTAGTTTTATTATAATTCTAATTATGCCTTCAAGTATCTATAAATATTTGAGGCAGAGATGGCTTTGTAACTTGTAGCATTGATTATTGCATTTTGAGATCATGCTAAACTGAAATCATATGACCACTATTATTATTACTAATGACAAACAGTCAACTAAGAACTCACTTAAGCAGACTGCTCTCCCTCCACAAGTCAATGAATTGCCTGGGGCTGACCAGATTTTGTCACTTCTAGTCTCTGATTATTTTGTAGATTTCCTCTTTCTCCTCTAGAGATTCCCAGGCTTTCTTTATGGTTATGGACTTTCTTGCTATACAAAAAAATTTATCCTGTGAAAGAGTGCCATACCTAACCCTTCCTATCATAAGTCTGGTCATTCTCTCTGCTTTAGTTCCCTATTCAAAGCTCTTAAACTTTTCCCACTGCCAACCAATTTTTATCTGCCCCTGGGTATATAAGTATATAAAATAGATATACAAATCAAGCAATTACCAATAACAAATTATAATTTTGTGATCTTCCCCATTCATTAGTAGACCCCATATGGGGTATTGAACCACAGTTTGAGAAGCTGGGCCCTACATAAACCCTGTTCCCAGTTCCTTCTTTGGGTTCCTTAGCATTTGCTGTGTTACATCTTGAACTGCAGCTAACTTGCCTAGATTAAAGACCTCCATTTTGTTGCATACACTGATAAAGTCTTCAATTTTGGGTGTGGTTAATAGAGGAATTGATAGATAGATAGATAAATAAATAAATGAATAAATAAATAAATGAATAAATGAATGAATAAATAAATGAATGAATGAATGAATAAATAAATAAATAATCCCTGAGGCAAGTAGGGAGAAGGCACTGTTAGAGGTCAGTTTACCTCTGGGGAGATCTTCCAGTCAAAAATCTATGTTATGTTAAAACCCTGAGACCCACCCTCTACAGGGGTCTTGGCCAGTTTCACCTTGCCATGCCCTGTCAAAAATTCCACTCATGTCCCTGAGGTTAAATTTTCCCTATAAAGTTTTATTTATGGGCCATCACATGGCAGTTGCCTTCCTTTGGGCCAGTCTGTCATGGCAGAATGTCTTGTCATGTCTTTCCCTTTTTCTTCCCCCATACCAACTGATACTTCCCCTAAAACCACTATTCTTCTCAATTTCATTTCTCCTTACAATTAATTAACTCTTTCAGGGTACTAAGTCCTTTTCAGGTTTTAATTTTCCAACTTATGTGGTGTTTCCTTTCTCCTGGGTAATTGTGAGGTCCATTGAGGAACTTGGCTTAGATGTGCTCTTCCATTCTATTTCATAGTTACCATTCTAGGTAAATTTATTATAGCCCATCATTTTTCTGTAACCTCTTCCCTAAATAAACCTACTTTTTGCCAAAGAGAATGATCATTGTGAATGAGTCAAATGACTGAACCCCAATTTTTAGTGCCTTTCATCATCTAGTGTCTACATCAACCATATCAGTATTAACTTGTATTAATTATTTTAATTTTGTTCTGAAATTAACCACTAGGGAAACAAGTATAAAATGAGAAAGGAAAAATAAAATTGTGTAAGAAACTGCAAATCTCTATTACATTTGGCTTTCTTTTCCAAAAATTAATTAAACATGTTTTCAGAGGTGCCATTTAGACTTTGCTGGCCTGGGTACAGTCCTTAAAAGGAGGTTCTAGAAGAAGCCATCCAATCAGAAGGAGAGAAAGAATGGTAAATTCTAGGAATAGATAGTCAAGAATGGAAGATTGCTAGTTCTTGGGAAAGAAAAATTAAAACTCTCCAACAAACCTAAAACTTAATTATCCAACTTTTATTGGAGGATGTCTGGTAAAAATTCAGAGTGATTTGTTATAAGGTATGAACCTTAAAAACAAAACAAAACAAAAACAAACAAATAAATAACTCTAGCCAGTAAACCCCAGAATATCTTGTAAGGGTTCAGAGAACCAAGAGAAAAAAAAAGTTTTTAAGAACATCTGTAGGTAAGGGTATGATACCCTATGTGGACAGAGAGGAAAGGGCAGAAGAGAAGGACGAGGGAGGCAGGAAAGGAGGGAAGAAAGAAGGAAGTTATTTTAGTGACCAGTTCTAAATTGTAAGCCAGCTCACTTTGATTTTCATTGATTAGCCCCCAATACATCCCAGGTCAAGCCCCATTTGGTCATTGTTTGGGTCCTGATTGACTTAGTTTGAATGTAAATAGCAATCATGTCTCCTTTGACCAAAAGTCTTAAAGGTCTCTTCCCCTCCCAGATTTATGTATTTTTTTTTTTTTTTTACTAATTTTGTGGATTTGTTTTTGGAATAGGTGAAAGGAGAGATTATTTGCCTCAGTTGTTTACCTAGCCTTAATTGCTGAATGGATGCAGCCTCAATCAAACTGAGACCTATTGAAGACCTTAGCTTACAAAGGCCAAGGTCTCCTATTACATCCAAGGCCATCTCTAGTCATGGTAACCTTCCATGGTAAACCCAGCTTCTTAAACTATGGTTCAAGACCCCATATGGAGTGTCCTAATGAATGGGGAAGATCACAAAATTATAATTTGTTATTGGTAACCATGAGTCCTCCCTTCATAAAGGACAAACAAACACCAACAATAACCTCTGGTAAAGAACCTACTAGCTTTCTGTTTTATTAATTTCTTCTATTTTCTTGTCTCAAAACCAGGTCTTGAAGATTGAAAGTAAAATCAATTGAGCCATCAAACTCTGAACAACTTGAGACATGAGTTTTCAATCCCTGTTCTTCAAATTCCCATACTACTAGGAAAACAAAAAGTTCTTAACAAAATATTAATAACCAAGAAAAATAAATCAACTCTTCGGTCATATCTGAAAATAAAAAGTACATGTCAATCACAATTCCAGTCTGCCATTTTCTTCACTTAAAGTCCTCTTCCTTTAATGTTCAGCTCATGTAGTATTTTTTCTGATTCCCTCCATTTTTTAGTTATTTCCTCTCAAACATTTCTATTTAACTACAGTATATGTGAAATTTGATAGCATATTTGTAATTTTCATATTATATATTTGCTTTTTACTACATAAAAATCTAAGATTATCATTAGTGTTATTTGACTTTTTCAATTTGTTTGCCATTTGCTTAATAAGTACTTATTGACTGATTAATTTTCCATGTATTTTATATTTACTTTTATATGTACATATTTTACTTGTCTTTTTGTGGTTAGAAATTTTCATTTTTGTTTTTATTTCCTCTCCATAGCCTGGCACAAAGCCTGATACTTATTAGGTCCTCAATAACTATCTATCAGATAACTTATAAAATAATGATAGATTCTATCTAGGAACATCATCTTACCTGTGGCTTCAAAAAGCTGTAGTATGCATATCACCCGCACCCAAATAAACTCTTTTAGTAGATGGGCTAAAGTATGTTGAGAGTAACTAAAGAAGCTCAACTCCATGGTGAGTTAGGGGGGTATGTGCCCTAAGCATATATTGATGTAAGAGGCAGATGAGAACAATTTATTCCAATGAGAACAATTTATTTATTGAACATGTGCAATTCTTATATACATATATATATATTTCAAGAATGAGCATGCTGAACAAAAAAATCAGATTAAAAAGAAAAAGAAACTGAGAAAGAAAACAAAATACAAGCAAACAGCAAGAAAAAAGTGAAAATATACTGTGATCCATTCTCAGTCCTCACAGTCCTCTCTCTGGATGCAGATGGCTGTTTCCATCACAAGACCATTGGAACTACCCCAAATCACCTCACTGTTGAAAAGAGCCATGTCCATCAGAATTAAGCATCTTATAATCTTGCTATTGCTGTCTACAATGTTCTCCTAGTTCTACTCACTTCATTTAGAATCAGTTCATGTAAATTTCTTCAGGCTTTTCTGAAATCATCCTGCTAATCACGTCTTAAAGAACAATAATATTCCATTACATTCATATACCATAACATTCTCTGACTGATGGGCATCCATTCAGTTTCCAGTTCCTTGCCACTAGAAAAAGGGCTGCTACAAACATTTTTGCACATATGGGTCCTTTTCCCTTTTATTAATGATCTCTTTGGGATACAAGCTCAGTAGAGACACTTCAGCTGCCATTTTTTTTTCTTTCCAATTACCTTCATCAACAATTCAGTTTGACAAATATTTATTCATTGACTATTGCATGTACCAGGTGCTAAAGATCTTTTTGCAATTTAGCCATTAGTTTGAAATCTATCCCACCCAGTTTGCCATTTACCAAATTCTCCAGCTAAATGTGAGCTATTAGGTAAATGATGAATAGAATGTGTATATTGGATGAGAATCCAAATGAGTATCATGCAGAAATTTGACTCAAACTTCAAATATAAAATCATTGTTCTATATAAGTCATTATACAGTTTTCAAAAATTTTCATTTGCCAGGTTACAATGCCAGGACTTTTGATTTGTCTATGGTAATATGAAAACTGCAATTCCCTAGTTAATAACATTTGTGATTTATGGTACTCCAGTACTATTTAAATTATAGAATAAATATTCATCTTAGTGTGGATAGCAGATGCAGATGCTCCAGACTCATTTTGAAGAAGAGCCTGTGATAAACAGCAGTGGTTATATGGAAAGAGGAAAGCAGATGAAAACATTATTGAATCCACACAGGGCTTTAATTTGCCAGTCCCATTTGGCTTATTCCCTTCTTAAATGGAAGCAATTTCTCTACCCATTCTATACATATTAGTTGCCCTGGCTCTTGGAATTTAAAATCCATCCCAAAGTTTTGGTTTTCTCATTTTCTCCACTATAGTTAGTATAATCGTTACATTTGAATTACAGGATATGTAAATGTTGCTAGTAAAGAAAAAAATGACATGTTGAATACACTAATTATTCACCAAAATTGAATGATTTTATATGCCTAATCCTTTTGAAGGTACCATATAAAAAATAGTATCTATGGTGATATATTTTACATATATTTTTACTATAATTAAATGTATGTATATGAATGAAACTAAAGTTCACAAAAGTTAAAATGTTTCCAAAATTCATGTCCAAAAGTGTTTTAGCAAACAAAAAATTGAGCAAACAATTAAAGATGAAAAGTTGCCAATAAAAATGAATCATTTAATCAAAATAGATCAAAGTTAGCTTGTTCTTACATATTTAAGGGAATGTGTTTACAACCAATTTTTTTGATAATTTGTTTATAATCAAATAATTTATCAATTTGCTTTCTACCTTTCAGAAGTTATATAATATTACTGCCAAGCTTTCAGTATTATTTTACTTTTTTTCCCAGAAATTATTCTTTTGGATTTTGCTTCTTTGAATTAAGGAAGATATCATTTTAACACCTGGAGTCCATATTTTGAGTTAGATATGCCAGCAACCTTTGATCCTACCCCTAAGTTGACTTGTAGTAATGTGCAAAATTAGATAAATTATCCAGCTATTAAATAGGTACCTCTGGAAGCTTTCCATAGAATTTCTTTAAAATGTTTTCAGGATTCCAAATGGATCCTGTATTCTGTTTTCTTACTATATAGTGTTTACATTTGGGATTTAATATTTACTAAAATATCGTCTTTTAAGAATCTGTGGGAATAATAACAAGAACAATAAAACTTGTTTTCATGTAGTGCTTTAGGGTTTTCCAAATACTTTTAAAATGTTATACTATTTTATACATAAACCTAAGATGATAGGTGTTAGTATTATTCTCATCTTAGAAATGAGGGAACTGAAAGAGGGAGAGTGAAAGCCAGCATCTCACAGTAAGTATCTGAAGCTGAAATTGAACTGACTTCTGCAACTTTGCCATCTTGCTGCATAACCAATAATCCCAGAAGTTATTCATAGGGATTAAATTATAGTATCAAAAATCATTGTCATGAAAGATCCATTATTTATACTTTCTTTTTTTAATATTTGGAAAAATTTATCCACTAGATAGTTCCGTAATTGAATGTTACATGCCTCTAGCAAGTTCATGGGTTAATTAAGAGAGAATAACAATTAGCATTGCATATTCCTCAATAAGTAAAATACAGCAAAGGAAGCACCCCAAGTTTCTACAACTATGACTGTGTCACTTATTGCACTATGATAAAATATAAGTTCTCCAATGAAGTTGATGTTTTAATCTGTTACCCTCTGTTCCTCTCTCCACCATTCTCAAATGATGTCTTCCTTCACTGAGTTGTTCTCATCCCATACCCATGACTGATAGAATATCAATCTCCTGGATTCTCTCAAAACTCTAAATTTTTATAAAGAGAATAGAAGAATTCTGTTTCTTACATGGCCAGAGATTCTTTATGCTTTATCTTGGAAAGCTCATGAATTTAACAAAAATGAAGAATTTTCCTAATTGAGGCCAATTCTCTTAGTTTTCATCTCAACTCCTTTACAGTAAATTACTGCATAAATATTTAATATTGGGCATATATTTGATCAAATATAGAATGACTATGCTGGATGAAATTTAGTATGGATGGAGGGCGGAGCCAAGATGGCGAACTGCAGACAGCATTCTCTGTGAGCTCCTATGACCTTCCCTCAGACCCAGACAATTGAACTGCTTCTGGAGTGAGGGCTCCACCAAACACTTGGACTACAACATACTTCTATCAAAAATCTACTTTGAAAAAACTCTGGAGAAGGTCAGTCTCAGGGGAATCGGCAGCAGGCCACGATCAGACGCCAGCACTCAGCTGCACCAGAAGTCAGGCTGCAACAGAGCGGTGGATTTTGGGCACCCAGAAAGTCCCTAGGAGACACCTGGGCCACTTTGTGCTGCTTGCAGGAAGGTGCTTTGGCAGATCTGCCTTTGCTAAAGAGTGGATTGAGAGCAGCTGAAAGCATGGTCCTAGTGCGGATCTAGCCGACCAGCCCCACACTGGAAGTCAACTCGGCAAACTTCCCCAGGGCAAATTGAAATGGTGGCAGAATTCCCTGTTAGTGATTCAGACCTCAAGTGATTCAGACCTAAACTTCTTACAATTCAAAAACATGAACAAGAAGCAGAAGAGAGCTCTCACCATAGACAGCTTCTACAGAGAGAAAGTAGGGCAGCTCCCAGATCCTCAGATTCTGAAAACAATCCCAGACGAAGCCACAAAGGCAGACATACGCTGGTCTCCTTTTCAGAAGGCTTACCTGGAAGATTGCATAAAGAATCTCAAAAGAGAACTAGAAGAAGAATGGAGAAATAAATTGAGATCAGTGCAACAGAGATGTCAAAAACTGGAAAACAAGACTAGTGAATTGGAAAAAGACAACAATTCACTGAAAAATAAAATTGGCAAAATTGAAAAACAATGCGTTGAACCAAGAAATTCAATTGGCCAGCTACAAAAGGAGCTAAAAAAGATAACTGAAGGAAATAATACTTTAAAAATTAAAATTGAACAGAAGTAAATGACTCAATAAGACTTCAAGAATCAATCAAAAAAAAAACAAAAAATAGAAGAAAACATGAAATATCTCCTAGGAAAAACAACTTACTTGGAAAACAGATCCAGGAGAGACAATCTAAGGATTATCAGACTCCCTGAAAGCCACAATGAAAAAAAGAACCTTGATACTATCTTCCAGGAAATCATGAAAGAGAATTGCCCTGATGTTGTAGAATCAGAAGGCAAAATTGGCATTGAAAGAATTCACCAATCACCTCCTGAAAGAGACCCCAAAATTAAAACCCCAAGGAATATCATGGCCAAATTTCAGGACTATCACACCAAGGAAAAGATATTGCAAGCAGCTAGAAAGAAACAGTTCAAATACCAAGGAATTGTAATTAGAATTACACAAGGTCTGGCAGCTTCCACATTAAAGGATCAAATGGCCTGGAATCAGATATGCCAAAAGGCAAAAGAACTTGGATTACAGCCAAGAATAAGTTATCCAGCTAGAATGAGCATCATCTTACAGGTAAGAAGAGGATCATTCAATGAAACAGGAGAATTTCACCTATTTCTAATGAAAAGACCAGAACTGAACAAAAAATTTGTCCTCCAAATACAGAACTCAAGAGAAGCATAAAAAGGTAAAAAGGAAAGAACTCTTGAAAACTATATTTCTACTATGGGTATCCTTAAAGAATCGGGGTATAATTCGATTTTTCTTTGATAATAATGGAAAAGAAATTAGAAGTGGAAGGTATATCATACTGAAAAAAGGGGAGGGGGGAAAGGAGGCAAAATAAAGTAAAAATAAAAGAGCTAAAATAAGGCAAAATCTCATAAAGAGACATAGAAGATCTAATATAATTGAGGGAAAGAAGGGAGGGTGATGAGTATTGTGTAAACCTTACTCTCATTAGACTGGACTCTAAGAGAGTATATCAGACACATTTGGCTTCAAAGAAAGGCCTGACCATCCTTGTGGGAAGGTGGGAGGGAAAGGAGGAAACGAAAGGAATAGACTAATAGAAGAAATAGGGGAAAGGTGTAAAGGGGTGGGAAGGGATCTAAAGGGGAGAGGACTGCTGGGTCATCAAAAGGTGGTCATCAGAAATAAAGTACTGGGGAGGGGTGAAAGGAGAGAGGGGAAAGGGAAGAGAAAATCATAACTCTGGGTAAATAAGATGGCAGGAAATACAGATATAGTTATTTTAACTGTGAATGTGAATGGGATGAACTCTCCCATAAAACAGAAATGGGTAGCAGACTGGACTAAAAGCGAGAATCCTACAATATGTTGTTTACAAGAAACACATCTAAAACATAGAGATACATGTAGAGTGAGGGTAAGGGGCTGGAGAAAAATTTTCTGTGCTTCAGGTGAACAAAGAAAGTCAGGGGTAGTAATCCTTATCTCAGATCAAGTAAAATCAAAAATAGATCTAATTAAAAGAGATAAGAAAGGAAACTGCATCTTACTAAAGGGTACCATAGACAATGAAGTGGTATCAATACTAAACATATATGCACCAAATGGTATAGCATCCAAATTCCTAGAGGAGAAACTAACAGAGACGCAAAGAGAAATAGACAGTAAAACTATACTAGTGGGGGATCTCAACCTTGCTCTCTCAGAATTAGATAAATCAAATCACTAAATAAATAAGAAAGAAGTTAGGGAGGTAAACAAAAGGCTAGAAAAGTTAGGTATGATAGATCTCTGGAGGAAATTGAATGGTGATAGAAGGGAGTATACTTTTTTCTCAGGGGCTCATGGAACTTATATGAAAATTGATCATGTGTTAGGGCATAAAAACCTCAAAAATCAAATGCAGAAAAGCAGAAATAGTTAGTGCATCCTTTTCAGATCATGATGCAATAAAACTCACATGTAATATAAGGCCAGGAGAAAACAGACCACAAGTTAATTGGAAATTAAATAATCTAATCCTGAAGAATGAATGGGTGAAAGAGCAAATCATAGACACAATCAATAATTTCATCCAGGAGAATGACAATAATGAGACAACATACCAAAATTTGTGGGATACGGCTAAAGCAGGTATAAGGGGTAATTTTGTATCTCTTGATACTTGCATAAAATAGAGAAAGATAAGATCAATGAACTGGGCTTACAATTAAAAAAGCTAGAAAAAGACCAAATTAAAAACTCTCAATTAAATACCAAATTGGAAATTCTGAAAATTAAAGGGGAGATCAATAAAATTGAAAATAAGAAAACTATTGAATTAATAAATAAAACTAAGAGTTGGTTTTATGAAAAAAAAAACAGCAAAATAGATAAGCCTTTAATTAATTTGATTACAAAAAGGATAGAGGAAAATCAAATTGTTAGACTCAAAAATGATAAAGGAGAAGGGGGGCGGAGCCAAGATGGCGAACTGCGAACAGCTTTCTCTCTGAACTCCCTTCAACATTCCCCCAACCCAGACAAAGTAAACTTTAAAACTGGTTTCCGAGTGAGGTCCTCGCCAAGCATTTGGACTACAACGCACTTCTATAAAAGATCTACCTTGAAAGAACTCCGGAGAAGGTTAGCCTCAGGGGAAATCGGCCGCTGGTCGAGATCGGACTCCAGCCGGGGCGGAAGTCAGGGCTGTGATAGAGGGGCGGATTTTGGGCACCCAGGAAGCCCCTGGGAGACGCCTGGGCCACTTTGCTCTGCTTGCGGGCAGGTGCTTTGACAGATCTGCCTTTGGTAAAGGGTGGATCTAGAGAAACTGAAAACGTGGTCTAGCCCCACCAGCCTCAGACCGGAAGTCAACTCGGCAAACTGCCCCAGGGCAAATATAAATTGTTGCAGTTTTCTCGGCTTTTGACCAATATCCCAACTTTAAATCATGAGCAAGAAGCAGAAGAGAGCTCTCACCATAGAAAGCTTTTACGGAGAAAAAATAGAACAGTCCCCAGATCCTGACATTATGAAAACAATCCCAGATGAAGCCACAAAGGCAGACTTAAGTTGGTCTCCCTTTCAGAAGGCTTACCTGGATGATTGCATTAAGAATCTCAAAAGAGAGCTAGAAGAAGAATGGGGAAATAAATTGAGATCAGGGCAACAGAAATATCAAAAACTGGAAAATAGGACTGGTGAATTGGAAAAAGAAAACAGTTCACTGAAAAACAAAATTGGTGAATTGGAAAAAATCACCAATTCACTGGAAAATAAAAATGGTGAACTGAAAAACAAAATTGGTGAATTGGAAAAAGACAACAATTCACTGAAAAACAAAATTGGTGAATTGGAAAAAGACAACAATTCACTGAAAAATAAAACTGGCAAAATGGAAAAAGAATGCATTGAATCCAGAAATTCAATTGGCCAGCTACAAAAGGAGCTAAAAAAGATAACTGAAGGAAATAATACTCTAAAAATTAAAATTGAACAAATAGAAGTAAATGACTCAATAAGACTTCAAGAATCAGTTAAACAAAAACAAAAAAATGAAAAAATAGAGGAAAATATGAAATATCTCCTAGGAAAAACAACTGACTTGGAAAACAGATCCAGGAGAGACAACTTAAGGATTATCGGACTCCCTGAAAGCCACGATGAAAAAAAGAACCTGGATGCTATCTTCCAGGAAATCATGAAAGAGAATTGCCCTGATGTTTTAGAATCAGAAGGCAAAATTGGCATTGAAAGAATTCACCGATCACCTCCAGAAAGAGACCCCAAAATTAAAACCCCAAGGAATATCGTGGCCAAATTTCAGGACTATCGCACCAAGGAAAAGATATTGCAAGTAGCTAGAAAGAAACAGTTCAAATACCGAGGAACTGTCATTAGAATTACACAGGATCTGTCAGCTTCCACATTGAAGGATCGAAGGGCCTGGAACCAGATATTCCGAAAGGCAAAAGAACTTGGATTACAGCCAAGAATAAGTTATCCAGCTAGAATGAGCATCATCTTCCAGGGAAGAAGATGGTCATTCAATGATACAGGAGAATTTCACCTATTTCTAATGAAAAGACCTGATCTGAACAAAAAATTTGACCTCCAAATAGAGAACTCAAGAGAAACATAAAAAGGTAAAAAGGAAAACTCT